>JAUMHP010000072.1:11002153-11013468 GCA_032361065.1 Enteromius trimaculatus | reverse complement strand
TTTTTAATGTCTTAAGTAGTTTGGCTTGCATTATAAACAGCCTTTTCAAGTAGTAAGCTACTTTTTCCAGTCAATAACCAAATGAAAGCTTAAAGGTGGCATTAGGTGGTTGTTAGTTGTTGCCAAAACTTTTATCTGTCTCTCAAACCCTCAGTAAGATCTGCAGTAAGGGTACAAGCACTTTAACTTTACTAGACGATATCTTAGATGGGGTCTCTTCACTTGTTGACCTTTGTGTTAGCAGGATATCTCCTGAAGAGAGAGTTTTTGAGGCTTTGAGCAGGAAGAACAGCAGTTATATTCTTTAGAGAGAGTGTAAGTGTCAGGACCCCTGCTCTGTATCGAATTCATTCCCCAGCCCGTCATGTCAGCCAATGGCTTGTTCAAAGCCGCTGCTGAGATATTTGATCTCTCAGCTGTCATTAGCACTACACTCATGTCTTTCAGCTCTCTTTCACAAACTAACTTCACTCGCCTGAAAAAAAGCTTTATCAATCATTCCCTTTTTACATTCTTTTAGAGGAGTCTTACAAAGTTGTCACAATAGCTGTTTACTAGAGTCACATCAAGCTGAAAAATAGGCTCTCTGGTCTTCTTTTGTAAGTCGGTGTGATTTGTCATGGGAAAGGAAGAGCTTGCAAAAAAAAAAAAAAAAACAGAAGGGGAAAAAAGGAAAAGGCGGCGAAAATGGTGCAAGCTGTAGAAAGAATCCCCCAGACTGGCCCAGTTAACCCCCTCTGCCCCCGGTGCAGCACTCCAATCCCTGTGCGCTTCTCCAGGACTGATTCAATTTGCCCACAAACCATCTGCGGGAGCCCCCAAAAGCAAAAAGGAACGTGAAAGAGTCACACTCAGCTTTTTCTCATTCTGCCAGCCCTCCTTGATGCTCCCTGATGTATTGCTGTCAGCATTCCCAGATGTACATATAAAATTACATTATTTATACACTTGAGTGCACTCAGGAACACGCATGAAACGGACACACGTGTACTGCTGCATCATTATTGGTTATATTTGGAACTAACAACTGAGGGACAAATATATATAGATTGCAAATAAAAAGATACATAAATCAAAGAATTGTTCCAACCATTTTTTTTTATATCACTTATACTCCCGGTTTCACAGGCAAGGTTTAAGCATAGTCTAAAATGTAAATCTGAGCTGTTTCAACTGAAAGAAACTTGCACTGACTAAAACATGTCCTTACCTTTGTTTTGTCTTAAGATGCACTCCAGAATTTAAATTTTTTTTTCTAAGGCATGTTTATTAAAAATGTCCTAATTGAGCTATGGATTAAGCCTGGCTTAGACTAAGCCCCATCTATGAAAAAACGGGGCATAATTATATACATTTATATTATTTATATATTATATTTGAATGATGAGAAGAGATTCTAGATCATTTCTGTGAACGGTTTCCTTATACTGTTGTTCTCAACACTTAAAACTAGGATACGAGAAAGTATTTTAACATCAGAAAAATTACACAGATCAGCTTTGAGAAAATGCCTCAGTCTTTTTTTGTTTATCCCTTTCTCTCTGTCTCTCTTTCACGCTATTTTTCTAAGGCAGAAATAAAAGTGCTGCCCAAAGCCTTTTCAGAGACTATTAAGGATAGAATATGCTGTGTGTTTATGCTAGCGCTGGCATGATCTTGGTCTGGGGGAGAAAAAAAAGGAAAAGAATGAAAAACTGCTTTTCCTCCAGGTCTTTTTTCTGTAAATGTTGTCGGTCATTGTATTACTCTTTGTAGAAACTACTGCAGACTTGAGGACCTCGAGCCTTCCCTGAGCCTCGTCTTGGGCAGAGGTTAAAGAGACAGATCTTGAGGATTGAGCTCTTCAAATGCGCTGGGGTTATGTCAATATGACTGTATGTTTTCATGAGGGCTTCAGTCCTCTGAGCTCTTCTGGGTGATTTAATGTGGGTTTCCCTCTGTGTTGCAGAACCCGAAGGGGTCTTTCCTCCAGAGGTGGTGGTCCTAAACAGCACAGTAGTGAGAGTGCTCTGGACAGCTCCTCTTGTTCCAAATGGTGCAGTCACACAGTACTCCATCTATCTAGATGGCCGTCTCTATGAGTCCGTTAGCAATGGAACCGGATCACTGGAAGTGGAAGGACTCTTGCCGTTTACTGTACACAGTATTCAGGTCTGGCCCTCTGTTTAAACACAAAAATTCATTGTTTTATTTGGCGTATATTAAATGTCTTAAGGCTACATTAAAAATCTAGGATCTAAAGGTTTTAGGATTTTTAAATGGGCAAGTAACTGCATGAAACTAATAATTGTTTCTGCTATAATGCACAAATCGTTTGACTTTTTTATGCTGATATTTCCTTTTGGTGAGAAGATGCGTGTTACATTTCTCTAGTGTCTCAGATTATGAATCTTACTTTGCTTTGGATTTAACCTGTGCTTTGGGTCTGCTGTTGTCTTTGTTAAGGTGGAGGTGTGTACCGTGTATGCGTGTGTGAAGAGTAACAGCACTCAGGTGACCACGGTGGAGGACACACCGACTGAAATCACCAAACCTCAGATTCTAGTGCTTAGCTCTAGGTGAGTCAGTCAAGCAGACACAGACCGTGGTGTGAATGTGCTTGTGTTATGGATAATCTTTTGGTTAAAGATATTCATCATCCCTTCAAAGGCTGGCATATTGAGCCCAAGCAATCCATCTACCATCTACATCAGGGATACCCAGTCCTGTACCTTCCTTCAAAGTTCAGCTCCAACTCTTATCTAATACAGCTCATCCAGTCCATTAAGATCTTCAGAAGAATTTAATAATTACATAAAGGTGTGTTTGATCAGGAACTGAACTCTACAGGTAGCTCTCCGGGAACAGCATTGGGCACCCCTTATCTACATTGTTCCCCCAATTATTTTATTAAAATACTAGAGGTATTGATAGATAGGGTAGATATATATTATCTGTCAGCCAATAATTTTCAAAATGGCTACTTTACAAAAACCACTGAACTACTGACCCATACTCTATAAATGAATAAAATAGTAATATTAATATTAAATATATTAATCATTAAAGTTCATAGTATTAACTAATGTTAACAGAAGAAATGTAACATTTCAAAATGTATTTGTAAACGTAAATGTTGAAATTAATACACACTAACAATTTTAATGTTACAAATGGACTCAAGTGTACAAGTGTTACCATTTCATTTCAACAGTCATGCTTAAAAATCTACACCAAGGACATAGCATTAAAATTGCATACGGATTTTGTATGTATAATCACAGACTTTATTTGCTTCTTTTTTTAGGACACTTAATGAATATCTAATCAACATAAATTATGGCAGTCACGCAATGGTTAACAGTCCAGTGCTGCGTCTAGGAAAACTGGTATCACACACACTGGACATGTCACTTTCAACTCAAGCGTTGGTCCAGAACATGAGTTCTGTGTTTAAATAAACAGAAAACAGAAAGAATAGCTCAATAAATGAAGCATACTTTATAGACGGAGAGAAAAATGTTTTGCTACAAAATGCATACCAAAAGCTTGAAGTCATTATGTACATGATTTGGGACAATAGTTAAAATGACCAACTATTTGTTCCAACCTCTATAGAATACCTTGAAAACAAGGATAATTCATCAAATTAGTCTTTTGAAATACATATGAAGTGTCTAAAGGAATGTTTTATGTGCTGCGCAGCTACTAGCCATTTTATTTTCACTGTGTGACTATGGCTTTGCACTGGAAAATGTTTTGCAGTTGTCTTTGAAACCCTGAACTTCCTTGAACCTGAACATTCTGAGATGACATGTATCTTTAGCAGCTTGCAGTCAGTTGCAGCCAGTGCTGACCCGGTACACTTTTACTCAATATAACATGACCTTTTACATGCCACAGTGTAAGAACTGTAAAAATTGTTTTTTCGAAGGCATCATGCCTCTGTGTACCAAAACAATAAGCCATAATTCGCACATTTCCTACCGTGCTGTCTCCCACCCTCATGTCATATCACCAGTGTGCTGTACTCACTCCCAATAGAATACTAACTACTGATCGATTGGCCTGACATGGCTGGCCGTGGCCTACACATGCCCCAAACAGTTCATTTATTTGCCACGCTAGATTTGCTCGAGTGGAATTTAATCAATAGCTAATTCATTAATTCTGTCTCTGGTGTTATGTGGGGGTTGGGTGCAGGAATCGGCGGCTGGCTTAAGCCTTGATTGAAATATGACAAGTGCTGCAACCGATGGCTTACGCGCTGCTGCCGCCCAATATGAATTCCAGTTATTTCTCTCCATGAGGGATTAACGGTGGACAGCAATGACACCCTTCGTAATATAATACTAATGCATTTGTTATAGCAAAGCTGCTTCCCCATCCCCCACCCTCCAGAAAGAAAGTAATCATGAATAATATTTTGTGTTGTGAAGGCGCACAGTAATCTCCAAACGATCCTCTGTCTGTACTTTAAAAGAGGAAGCCTTGTCGCATTTCATGAATTCCTAATCAGATTCTAAGGTCTGTCAGCTTTAAGTCATCAGAGGCCTTCACTATCAATTAGCTTCCTCATCAGGGAGGGGGCAGAAGAGAGGAGAGAGACCCACGCAAACCGTAATTATGTCATTCTCCACGTCTTACGTGTGTGACAAGAGATTTGCACAACACAAAAGAGATGGGAAAAAAGCAAAGGAAGCTAAATCACAGAGCGGTATGGATATTATCATGTGTGGAGAGGAGATGAAAAAGATGATGAAAACAAAAGCACATTTCCATAAGGTTATGGCTACAGTTAAGAAAGAAATAAGGCTCGTTTAATGGCTTTTTTGTTTTTTCTTCCTGTTTTCTGTCTGCAAAGTTCTGCACCACCAGATGTTTTGTGTTTTGATTTGATTTGATTTGTTTTTTGTTTTGATTTGTTTTGATTTGTTGTGGTGTGTTTTGCTTTTTGCTTTGTTTTGCTTTTATTTTCTTTGTTTTGTTTTGTCTTGTCTTGTCTTGTCTTTTTGTTTGGTTTGGGTTTTTTTTTTTTTTTTTTACTTTTTTCTTCTCTGGTTTGATTTTTTAGTTTTGTTTGTTTTTTGTCTTAGTCCGGCCCACTCTTTCTGTTCCTTAAGATAGCAAGCTGCTCCACCAAATGTGACATTTTGTTGCCTTGTCTTGTCTGGTTTGGTTTTTGTTCATTTAAATCACAAGCTGCTCCACAAAATGCTTTTTTTTTACTTGCTTGCTTATTACTTATTTACTAATTTATTAATGCAGTATGTCACCACAGTTTTCACACTGGGTGCCATTTAAATATTAATCATAAAAAACTTACAAAAAATGCAGCATAATAAAAGAAAATTATATTTATGTAAATGTTGCTATTACTACTAAATATAACTAAATATAACTTTGCTACGTTATAATGCTTGTAATACAACTTGGGACTAATATTTTAATGACATAATATAGGTCTTAAAATTTTACCCAATATCTCAAAGTCAGCAGTGCAGAACAAAAATTGTTCTTTTCTGTGGAAAGCCAGCTCTCCTGCATGATGAGTGGAGAGGAAAATCAATACAAGAAGTACATCGGAAAAAGAAAAGATGACACACATCATAACTCATACTGCACAGCACAATCTATTTGGCTCTAGTATATCAAGTTGTATAAAGCGCTATATAACAAGGCAATTATAACCATTTTTTCTATTATATTACATGCTTCTTTCTCCTTGACAGTGACATAACAAAAACAAAGTATAAACTAAAACCAGACTGACAATACAAACCAAGTTACGGGCAGTATTTGTGAAGGTGTAATGTCTGTGTTCTGTATGTGTTAGATCAGTTAAACTAGAATGGACGTCACCTGGTAAACCCAATGGCATTCTGGGAGGATATGACGTTTGGCGGAGGACTCTGCAGCGGTGCGAGGAGAAGGAGTTTGCTCCTCAGGCTCGCTGCTCATACCTGGAGTGCCCTGCAGAACAAGACTTCTGCGGCAAGAGCTGTTATAAGCCTGAGACGCAGGTAACTACTCACAAACCGCATTTAAACTCTTAGATCCTTAGTTTTCCTCGTAAAGTATTCCATGAAGAAACAGTGACGTATTCATTGGAGTGGCTGGTATTTATCTATGAAGTACAGTCCCTGTGATTGTTTTCAGTAAACAGATTAACTTGTCTTCTGCAATTGCTGCCATCCTGGTGTTATTGAAATACAGCCAACTTGGCAAGCAAACACAGGCCATACGTCTCCACCAGCTTAAATCAGACAGTAATACACTAGAGACAAGCACACAAAGAGAACACAACTCAGATAAGGACAAGAGCTCGCAAAGCTGTAAAGCAGTATAATAGAAAAATGAATTTCACAGAGGCAACATGACACACTATTGTGATGATGTGTTAATGGAGCTTGTCTAGAATTCAGCATTATCCATAGTTTAACACGTTGCGAAAGGTATTTTGTTTGATTCTTTAAGTACTATGTAGCTACTGTATGTAGTTAGAGATATCAATTTAATGGGTTATTTTAATTATAAAAAAGATATAAAAAGGATTAAAAAATAAATAAATACACACAGTTTAAACATGCTGCAAATTCTATACTAGGAGATTTTGAACCTTGTTGACTTGAAGCCCCCATCAGCAAATATGTAATCGAAACCTAATGTAATTCATTTAATGAAAATGTTTAATGTCAGCATGTATTGGAAATTCACACTATGCTCTAAATGCATATTATTGGACTAATCAATGCTTTTATTTCACTTGTAATTTTCATTCAAAGTGTCATTTTTTTGAGCTGCAAATTATAGTCTCTTAGTCCCTGGCCCTTTCTTACAGTTGACTTTAAGCTTGCATCCAATAAACAATCGATGCATTTTATTCTTCGATAATCCGTTTTACTTAGATGTACGTTCCGTTTTTTAGAAGTTTTAGGTGCTTAATATATCAGTGTACTTTTACTAAAATTGTGTTTTGAGGGCAATTATATACTATATGCAAAAGCTACCTTTTTGTACCCCCTTTACACATAGTGGTTGTAATTCTCAGGAGTTTGATAAACCGGGTTCAAGTAGGTTCAAAAGTTCAGCCCTCTCTCAAAGGCACAGCAGAGGAGGTATTTACTGTATGCCATTTTTCTACTGGAAGCTGGGCCAGAAGGTAAGGACAATGTCAGTGGCTCAGGGCAATACAGATTTTTCAGACGCCACAAGAGTATCATCTCAGCGCTGTAGAGAATCTATCCTGCCCTGATTTCTAGCCAAGGTAGGCAGTGGAGTCCGGCTAAATATAGCCCGCCGCTGTGAAGCGAAGAGGTGGGCTGGATTTCTACCTGCGCTCACATGTGCCTCTGCGGGCCCTCAGGGCTGAGGCATTGCCACCTCTTAACTTCTTAATTGTCTTGAGGAGTGCAAAACTTGTATGGACAATGTATTTGAGTTGCATAGATTTTGTATGTGTTTTATTGTCGCAGGTGTGCTGTGCAGGGACTGTTCACAGCCTAAATCATTCTCATCAGTGTTGTGAAGAGCGTTATGTTTCAACTCTAAAGGATTCTGGGAGTGTGTGTTGTGGAGGTCAGTTTGTCCAGCCTCTGTCTCAACACCAGTGTTGTGGAGGATATCATGTACTTGTCCCACCAGGTGTGTACTGCATTCAGCAAGTTAGACTGCATAATATATAAGTAAAATATATAAATATCAATATTTCTTCCTTTTTGAACATACATACTGTACTGTAGTTGATTGATCTATATGTGTTTGTAGGAGAGGTCTGTTGTCCGGACTCAATGGAACACCGTGTATCTGTCGGTCTCGGGGACTCCTGCTGTGGTGGGAGTCCTTTCATTTCTGGAACCGGGCAGATCTGCTGTGGGGGGCGTCTTTATGATGGTTCCAGCTCTCAGTGCTGTGGAGGACAGCTAGTTCCTAGAGAGATGATGTGCTGTGGGGATGCTGACCAAGGGACACCCCATAAACACGTATCAGGTCAGTTTGGATAATGCATGCCTGCTGAATAATAGTGTTTGTTTCTTTCTTTCTCGCTTTACAAAAAATGTGAATTAAAATCGTAATTTTAATTCAGGAGTGCATTTTAGAGAAAAGGTTGTCCTGGTTCTTATATTTGATGGGTTATCAGTGGTTTGCTGGTATTTCAAGAGCAATCAGACTTATCTGATTTACAGTTGCAGTCCATCATAACCTTCGGAAGTGAACCGCTATTGATGACATAAATAATCTCCCTTTCCCACATCACACTTATCATAATACAATCCATTTATCACAGCTCTTTGTCAGGGATCAGAATAGTATTGTTAGGACCGCCTTAATTTCCTCTCCTCCTGCAAAACAGAAAATGTGGCACTAGTAAACTTTAAATGGGCCAGAGCACGGATGGCCACTTCATTGTGTCTAAGTTTAGCCCTCACTCCTTAGTGACTTTCTAATGACACTGTGGCGGAGTGTCAGAGGAGCTGAACCCTCTTGGGGTCACCCAGGCTCCCCCGCAGTGCCCCGCTAAAGTGGGCACAGATGGGCTGGATGGGCACTGGCCCTGGTGTCAGCCATCTTTGTCAGACTGGATGATGGAGCTGAGTCTATCTGAGCACCAACCATAGCTGTGCCAAGCTCACAGCAGGCTCCCAGAATGCAACAGAACTAATGGCCACCATGAGGTCAGTGGCACCAGTGTATTTATCATACAAACACTCTCTAAGTCGTTCGGTGGCTTCACTAGCATCCTGGGATTTGGTCCAGTAATCATTTTCAAGCTTTGGTTAATCACCCTGCCCTTGATATACAGTTTTTCAGATCTGTCCTCTTTTTTTAGGCAACTTAATCATTTGTTTCACTACCTACCTGGAGTTCTTTCAGAAGCTAGCAGAAAGATTTTCCTCTAGATTAAAACACGCCACGCTGAAGCGCTCGCTCACATTACCTCACTTCATTTTCTCTTCCTTTTGGTTCATCTTACTGAAATAAGGCAGATGAAGAAGTCATCGCTCATTAAAGAGAGCATCCTGGGGAGAGCATATGTTATGATGGATAGTACCGTTAGGATAACTAAAGGCCATTTGCCTGGTAGCCACACCGCTGGTGCACAGTGCTGGGGGCTCACGCCGCGAGCTCCACACTGGATCCTGACTCTGTCAGCCTGCTCTATTATTGAATGAGCTACTTAACCTTGATAAAGACACCCAGACTCCCTCAAGGTTCCTTCTCCTTTAGCGGCGGTGAGTGTCTCTGCAAATATAAGCTAATGGACAGATAACGCCGCATATGTCATAAGCTGATATCCTCTTCTATTGGCTGAGGAGGGTGTAATGTGCGATAGACTGTGACAAAATGTATTTGGCGAAAGTCTAATGGGTGCTTAATTAAATTTATTATTAGGCATATAGCTGCATATTTCTTTCATTTTTGATGAAGATGATATATTATATGTGAGGCTAAGGGTTATAGGGATTTTACCATAGTTAAGCTATTTTAGCATTGTTTACTATGGAATGGTGTCTAACGTCCCTTAATTACAGTATGTTAAAATCACCGAAATGCATGATCTTACATGTCTAATTGTTTGAATTAAATGCCAACAACTACAAAAGACACTGAAGTGTGGAGACATTAATACTTTTAATTAAGCACATTCAACACATTCAATTAATTAAAAGCAAAAAAAACAACAACATTTATGTATTTATAATATTAATACTTATGATATTAAAAAAACATATGTGACCTTGAGGTTGCATGGATATATTTGTAATATGGGTCAAAATTACTGATTTTTCATTCATGCTAAAATCAGGATATTAAGTAAAGATCAAGTTCCATTAAGAAATTTATAATCAATTAAATCAACTTAACTTTAAAGACAATATTCTCAATATTTTGATTCCAGATTCAGATTCCAGATATTCAAATAGTTGTTCAACACCCAAATATTGTCCTATCCTGATAAAATATGCATCAATGGAAAGCTTATTTATTCAGATTTCAGGTGATATATTAATTTCAATGTTATGACTGGTTTTGTGGTCCAGGGTGTTACGTTGTCGTGCAGGGATGAACGCAGGAGTAGTTGAGTATCAGAAACACATCAACACATCACAAGTATCTTTTAATGAACAAACATGTAAACATGGAGAGTAACATTTAAATCCGGATTGTAACATTTAACGACTGACGAGGGAGACTAGAAGAAACAGACAACAAATACATAACCAGTCACGAGGAGAACTAAAAACACCTGGGAACTCCACTGGGAACTAATTAACTAATAATCCCATAAACTACAGGAACTACTAAATAAGGGCATACACGTGGATACTCAAAATTAAACCAAAACAGGAAGACATGAAAACAAATCTAAAACAGACAGACTACGTGACTCAGGGTCACATATTACAAATCATTTAGCTTTTAAATAAATGCTATTCTTATGAACTGTTTATTAATTAAAGAATACAAAATATGTAGCCATTTTGTTGTTGTTGTTTTTCAAAATCTTGTACTATTTACAGTATTTATTTTTCAACATTGATTATAATTAGAAATGTTTTTAAAATCAGCATATCAAAATGATTTTGAACGATAATGACACTGAATAAGTAACAATGCTGAAAATTGAGCTTTGCCATGCATCACAGGAACAAATTACATTTTAAAATATATTAAAGTATAAAACATTTATTTTAGTTTGTACTATTTGATCAAATAAATGCAACTGTGAGCTAAGGGACAATAAATAAAATGTTACCAACCACTTTAATTTTGTTTCAGTTGATTAGAATAGTGTTTAAGTCTTTTCAAAGTTGCAGAATACACATAATGCTTTAAAAAAATGTGAATAGACCAATCAACTTTTAGTGCGTTTAGTGTATTTATAGTGTATTTGGGCCTGTCTTCAAGAGCGGGCTGCCAGAGAGAAATGTGTCTGTTTTTCTATTTGTGTTTCTGAACTGCTGTGACATTGTGTTTAAGCTGCACGTGCTCCTCCAGATTGTGGAAATAGAATCACAGGCGGTTTTCTGAGGATGTCCCACTGAGATCCAGCTGATGGCCGATGGAAATGTGATTACCGGGTCCCCAAAGTGCGATCTGTCACACATTACACTCTAGCCTGTCAGGACTCGCAGCGCTCTGGCGCAGCAGAGATGGAATTGTTAGAGACAGCCATCAGCTGTTTGAAAAGCTGCCTGTGAAACAATCCCTTAACCAGTATCAAAAGAACTGCTATTAGTCAAATTACAAAAAGAAAATTAACAATGTCACCTTTTGGGCACGGTGTATAAATCACTAAAGAAACAATCGATCTGTCAATAAGCCAGATAATA
>JAUMHP010000072.1:10967825-10994710 GCA_032361065.1 Enteromius trimaculatus | reverse complement strand
TGGACCAAGTAAGACTTTTATAAGGAGTCACTTGAGTGTATTTCAGATATTTGCAGTTATGGAGAATTGAAATGTTTGGATTGGATTTTGTTTTATGGTCCCATGCATTGGTCTTTCAGGGAGTGTGTAATCCAGTGGTCCTGTTTGAAGAGCCTTCAGCAATAGTTCAGTTGGAATATAGTCAGAAAGTACTTTTGGTTTCTTCCCATCAGCGCTCGATGCTCTTCTACACGCAAGAGCAGTCGCATCATCAGCTGGGCACTAAACCACGTAAAAGGTACAAAACCCTCAGTGCATCTTTGCCTAAACGTATTGTCAGGGAGTGTATGCTGTATTCTTATTATCTGGCTTTCTTTTTACAGCAGTGGCAAGTTTGGTGCCTGCTTCCAACCAGCTCTGTGCAAGCAGAGCGATCTGGTGGTGTATGCAGCCAGGCCAGGGTTGCGTCTGTGGAGGACGGATGTGCGGGGACGTGTCGGGGAGACCCACGTCCTAAAGCCACTTTTTAATCAGGATATACCTCAGTTTGAGCTGTTTCCTCGTTCAGGTCCCAATGGGGGCTACAGACCTTCAGAAAGACAGTTGGGAATGGTCAGCTGCTTCCTGAAGGAGGGCTGGGTCCTCAGCTGGAATGAATATAGTGTTTATGTTGTGGACTGTACCAATCAAGTACGAATGCATACATTGAATCTTAATTATATTTGTAATTGAAGTGTTGCCAATGCAAACTTAATTTGTGCCGTTTTTCCTACTTATTTCGTTTGCTCATTAAGGTAATCATTGGAGGATTGGAAAGCAGTGGAGATATTGTGTCTGTGTCATGCACTGAGAATGAAATCTTCATTCTGAAAGGAGATCGGGACATTTTGCGGATCTCAAATTGCCCTGAGGGATTGGTTTCCAACTGTGAGTGTGAGTTGCTGTTCTGATGCCATAATGGCAGTTTTAGTCATGCACTTTGCTCCATCAGCAGCACTCCGATATTAAGGGATAGGAAAAAGCCTCTTTTGCCCTTGGCAGTTTAAAAATTGCTGTGTTTTGAATTTCTTTCTTCCGATTATTATATGATCAAGAAGATGTTTTTGAAGAATAGGAAACCAAATAGTTGCTGGTCCCAATTGACTTGAATAAAATATTTTTGGGGGCTAAAGTGTCCATTTAATTTATAAAGGTATAAAAAAAAGTTTCAACGGCTAGCCCCAAAAATTTCACACTATAAATGTTTTGCTTTAAATGTGCTGTGAGAAGATTTCCTATGAAAATATTCATATTCATGTGAAGATGCTTTTGGCAAGTGTCAACAAACACTGTATCTCACATACATATCTTTCATATGTTTTTTTTTTTCTTTTCTCAGTATTGGACCACTCCTACCGTTTTACATCTCCTCTTTCCACACCCACTATTTTGCTGCCTGCAAATGGCGCTGTTGAAACCGCTCAGCCAATCAGGACCATGCCCATTATTACAGAACAGGAGACCCAAGCCAGTCCTAACTCAGACGAGGTGCATGATGGGGTTGAGGAGTCAGAGGAGGTGCAGGAAGAGCAGCATCCTGAGGAATTCAGCCATGTGGTAGAGGCTCTGGAGGTGGAAGAGGACTTGGAGCAGCAGCGGGCCAGTTTGGGTACAATGGAGTCCCGTAGCCGCAGCAGCTCAATCACTTCATGGGAGAGCACGCAGGGCATGTTTACCACCACGGAGGCCTCAGAGCTCTCCTCCAGCCGATACAGCACCATCACCCAAGAAGACTTTCAGCAGGAGCTAGTGGTCAAGGCCATCAAGCTGAAGAAGAAAGGCAAAAGAAGACGGCAGGGTAAGAGGATCAGTATCACAGTGTAAATTTGATTAGATTCCATGAACTGATGTTCTCCATGCGTTCTTACAGATAGTGGGAACCATGTCAATGATCGCAGCAGCTGGTCAGAGAGTGTTTTCAGCCAGGACGGTGCAAGCAGTGACGTTCTAAATACGCCAATGAGCGAGCCTCCTTCAGACCACACCAGCCTCCTGTGCAGCAGCCTTGACCTGCACAGCGCCGACTCACCGGACCAGGACGGTTCTGTCTGTGGAGAATCCCACAATTCCTATGCCTTTCCCATTCTGAGCCCATCAGAACCCTTACAGAGCAAAGAGCCTCATCAGGATCCACTTAACCAAACAGCAGAGACCCTACCGCCTTGCCCTAGACCACTGTCTCTACAAGACATGGAGTGTCAGGTGTACAGTGAAAACGTGTTTGCAGAAAACGAGCAAATTGCAGCTACGCCTGACGTGGACATGCTGCTGGAATGTACCTTCTCATACATGCAGGAAGCCGACGAGCAGGACATGCTGAAGGAATATGTGAAGGAGAACAAAGACTCCCTGGAGGATTCAGACGAACATTTTAATCAGAGTTTACATGGAGACTTTAATTTGGATTTATCTTATGATCCTATTAGGCCACTGGGTTACTCTCCAGAACCTGAGCCAACGCCATCTAGTGACGAGGAGGACATCTATGCGCATGGAGTGGCATCTAGTGCTAGTCTAGGGGAAGGACTGAATGCCCTGAGCTTGCAGAGCTCATCTGCTAAGCAGAATGAGGACGAAGAGATGCAGCTCCTCAAAGCTGACCAGGTTAGAGAGCTAACCAACTAATAGATAAGAGATCTGTAGTGTATATATATATAATTGTGTAAAAGGGTGCAGTCGTGGCCTGGTTGTGGGTCTCAGGTCTGGCAGGGATTGTAGGTGGGGGGAAGTGAATAACATGCACTAACTCCAACTTCAATACCACGACGGAGACCCTTGAGCAAGGCACCATTCCCCCACCTGCTCCCCTATTTTCCCCCACGCAGAGCACAAATTCCTAGCATGGGGAACCATACCTGGCCACATGTCTCACCCTTTCCTTTCCTTAAATACACTACCTTTCAGAAATGCATTTCATCAAAATTACGGTATTTTAAAATATGGAAAAAAAGCTGATTTGTGACCCTGGACCACATAGCCAGTCATTAGAGATTTATACCTCATCTGAAATTGAAATGTTTTCCATTGATGTATGGTTTGTTAGTATAGGACAACATATGTCTGAGATACAATTATTTGTAATCTTTGTATCTGAAATCTGAAAAAAATTGAGAAAATCACCTTGTCTAAGTTGTCCAAATGATGTCCTTAACAGAGCATATCACTATTCAAAAATTCAGTTTTGATGTATTTATGGTAGGCAATTGACAAAAATATCTTCATGGAACATGATCTTTACTTAACATCCTAATGATTTTTGGCATAAAAGAAAAATCAATAATTTTTGACCTATAAAATGTATTTTTGGCTATTGCAACAAATATTTTGTAATGTACATAACTTATTGTCATACAGCTACTGTAAAAGTATGAACAGCAGTATAATGTTCTTATAAAAAAGATTATAACAGAGAATATAAATATAATTCAATATGGTGATTCTCACAAATATTTTTATTTTCTTTGCTTGAAGTTGGCTGAAAGTTGGATGGGCTACAGTGGGCCTGGTTGTGGCATCCTCAGTCTAGTAGTGACGGACAGGTATATCTGGTGTCTGGACTTTAAAGGAGGCCTCTTCTGTAGTGGTCTTCCTAACGGTAGCTTGAGCTGGCAGAAGTTTGAGGAAAATGTCCATCAGGTGGCGCTGTCCCCAACAGGTAAGGGTCATAGATTTGTTTTGTCATTAAAGTGCCCCTATTATGCTATTTTAAATGTTGCTAATATTGCTTTATGAGTCCCTTCAAACAGGAATACATGTATGCAAGGTCAAAAAAAACGTTAGTTTTCTCCAAAAATAGATTTAATTTTACCCCATTTCTAAATGATTGGTAAACGACTCAAACGACTGTGAAACAGTTTGAAGAATCAGTCTAAACCCCTCCTTCCCGTGAGCCCTCAGTGCTGTGATTGGTCAAATGTTGCAGTCCTTTATGATTGGTCTACCGCTACAGCGGCCCACAGAGCTTGTTCCAAAACTATACTTTCTGACCTTACTAGAGGTGCTTACTGAGAGAATACCTCAACTACTGTAGGTAACGCGAACTACAGTGGAAAGTTCTCGCAATTTGTTATCGTAAGTGATTCGGGTACACCTCTACGTTGTGAACTTCAACACTGTATAATGCATAACACTGCATTAAAAATCATTTATTATTACTTAAACTAATGAGACAGAGAGACAGTCAAGCTGCATCAATCACAATGTTTAGACTACATTAGTCCCCCAGCTGAACTACAGAAACGCAAGTTAGCCGGTTACCAAGACATGTGCAGGGTACAAATACATATTATGAATGATCGCTAGAAAATACAATCATCAATTATTAATCTTACTTACAGGTAGAAGTTCAGAGGAGCAAGCCGGTCCAAATAAACTGGGCACTGATCCATCTTTAAAGAAAAAGCGTTTGGTGAATATCGCGTTATACTCATCAGTCATCAGTAAAATGACGTAAACACAACAAGAGATTGTACTGCTAAGGTGTTGTTGAAAAAAATGAATGTTAATCACTCATTCTTTGTAGATTTATCTTTCAGAAGGGCATATGAAACAAATTTACTCTCCCAGGATACAGCTTCTTCCTGACATGATGTAATTCACTTGGAAATTGTACTGTTTGGGGGCGGGGCAAGTTGTTTGCGACGTAGAACGTGGGCGGACATTATGCAAATATGTTACTTAGTGACGTGGATCCGTAACAGAAAAAGATTCCAATTGCTGACGACTCGTTTAGGTGAATGTGGGCCAACTCTTTTTCTGTTTTGATAGACAGTAACTTTATTTATTGCACACTGTCTGCGTTACAACATTGCAGATAGTTTATGTTCACTTACAGCTACAAAACGCACTGCATGAAAAATCATATTTGAAAAGGCATAATAGGGGAACTTTAAATAAGCATACAACTGTGTAAACGAATATTAGTGTTTGGTGTTCTAGTCTAAGCATTGTCTTGTTGCTGTTGTGCTTTCTTAGGTTCATTGCTGTGGAAGGTGGAGCAGAAGACCATGACTGCATACGCTTGTGGGAAAGTCACCATCAAGGGGAAGAGACACTGGTACAAAGCCCTGGACGACACTGCATTTGTGGCACTTGGTGATGACACCGCCTGGATTATTCGGACTAATGGAGACTTGTACCTACAAACAGGTGTGGGAGAACAACATACCATACTGATCCCACCAATAAATAGCTTATTGCTTGTTTAGCTGAGATAGTAGAAAGTGTTTTAATTTCCCACTGCACATATCCACACAGTTCACTGAGAGATGTTAATTTGCTATTAGACCACTAGAGAGTGCTGTATGTACTGAAGAGACCCTGTGCTGTATCTCAAGTTAACAGGACAGTTCACCCAAAAATTTGAATTTGATCATTATTTACTCCTCTTGATTTTGTTCCAGACACATTTGATTTGGATTCTCTAATGTAACACAAATGGAGAAGTGCACTAGTTGCTTTTTTTTAATACAATTAGTTCCCTTGTAGGCTGCAGACATTCAAGAATCCCAGTTGGTATTAACTGACAAAACCTGATTTATGCTGAAGTCTAAATAAATGCAAAAGAGCACAGTTTCTCCAATTGTGTTGCACAAAAGAAAGACAATACTGTAAATGGGTGTGTGGCCAAATGATAAAACTTTAGTTTTCCTCTAAAATAAATAGTCATATCACGTGTGTTATTGTTTTTACAGTTGTAGGTGTTTTGCTTTAAAGCCATGTAACTTTGGGATGGGCTCTGCTTTTGTATTATGTAATAATGAAGAGCATAATCAACTTCTGCTGGCCATGGCCATTATCGTAAAGCTCTTTTAAAGCCTTATCATCCCTTCATGACCCCTACCAGTCCAGTAAAAGTCATTACTACATTATTAGTCATACTACAAAAAAGTTCACTAGTAGCAGTTTGTGGTTTCATTGGCTGAAAATATGCAGAAATCAACGGGAATACTGTTGCCCTATGTGTGTGTCTTCAGGGCTGAGTGTGGACAGGCCATGTGCGCGGTCAGTGAAGGTGGACTGTCCGTGCCCCATGGCGCTGATAGCAGCACGGGGCAGTGTGGTGTGGGCACTGAGCGAGCAGAGGGGTGTGTTTTACAGAGAGGGTCTCAGCAGCTACTGTGCAGAGGGGGAGCAGTGGAAGTATGACACCGTCAGGTTTGTTTGTCAGCATGGTTTTTTAGCATAGTGAATAATAAAATACAAGTTCTGGACTGGTTTTACTTCAGCACCAAGGATTTACGTTGGACATCAAGTTGCCACAAAATGCAGTGTCAGGGTTGTGTCCACCTTATTTTGCAAATAAGTACGGATATATAATGTTTAAAACTAAAGGAAATGTATAGTATTTATGTTTTCAATAGATTACTTATGTTTAAATATGTCACACCAGTTTGATTTATGGCCTGCCGATCCTAACATGTGTTATTTAATGTATTTCAAAGCATGTTGTTGGTGTATATTGTGCATGAATGTGCCAGCTTTTGCTGCAGAAATCAATGAGATATGCGTTAATGTGTGTCTATAGTGAGAGCCAAGGTCTGGAACCCATCTGTATTGCTCTTGGTGAGAATAACACCGTCTGGGCATTGGATACCAGTGGCAACTTATGGTTCAGAACAGGGGTCACGGCTAAAACCCCTCAGGGGGAAGACGACCACTGGTGGCAGGTACGTATATGTGACATACACATGCCCAGATATCCTCTTCTAAAGTTGGTCAGATGTTCTGCAGTGCGTGTTTAACACCCTTAATGTTGATAAATCACATATTTTGTGTAAAAATGCTAATTATTCCTAAAGCTTGTTGTTGCTTCCTAGCAGAAATGTTTTTACACTTTCCAAAACAATGACTATTGTTTTTTTTGTCTTTATTACTTTTTTGTTTAGGTGAGCATCACAGATTATGTGGTGTTTGATCAGGGCAGTCTTTTCCAGACTCTGATCCAGGCCACACAGAGTGTTGCCACAGCCACCAGAGCTCCAGTCGAGCGGGTTGCTGAACGTCTGCGCGTGGCTTTCCTTTCCCAGCAATCCCAGTGCCAGCCTAGCCTCATCAGTGTCAACACCAGTGGTGTGTGGATTGCTTCTGGACGCAACGAGTTTCACGTTGCCAAAGGCAGCCTCATCGGTATGATGCACCGTGCATGGGAAACATGGTGGCTTAGCACTGAAATATGCTCTTCTGTTGACTGAGGATCTTGTTTCAAAATGTAATTTTAGTGATGTTTATGTTAATGCAGGGACATTTTGGAAAAATATTGTACCCAGAGGAACAGCTTCTGCCACAAAATGGGCCTTTGTGTTCTCCTCTGCCGTTCCAGCTAAAGAGGGTATGCAGAAATCCTGTCTTTCACTTCATATTCACACCGGCCATGCAGAACGCAATTAAATATTATTATACACTATTAAAATCTCGCTAATGTCTCCACAGGGAGTTTCCTATGGTTAGGTCAGAGCAGGAAAGACCTGTTCTGTATCTGGGATCAAGACCTCCAGATGCGACCCTTCACCATACAGTTTCCCCCAGACGTAGAGATGGTGCAGCTCTCTGCCTGTCGTGATGCTTTGTGGGGTTTAGACCACTACGGTCGTGTCCACATCCGCACTTTATCAGCCAGTTGCTCCACAGGAATGCACTGGACATTGCTGGACCTCAGCCAGCTTGGTGAGAGATTTTTCTTTCCATTGACAATAGATTTATCAGTGGATCACATGCTGGCTAAATTTAAACTCTTGTACTGCGAGAAGTGAGAACACCAAATCCAAAAACAGCAAAACAATTTATTTGCAGGAAAATAATTTGCATTTGTGGCATTGTTTTCATGAAAATTACATATTTTTGTCATTAATAATTGAATAGTATAAGCATGGTGTGCTGTCCAGAGAGGGGGCCGGAAGCTCGGCGGATTTTAACCCCTAGATGGCGAGGGTTGGACGGGCCCGATCCCCGAATGCAGAGACTGTCTCTGTACTCAGAACGACGATAATCACTAGAAATTAGGTGTCCCCAACTAAGCAAGCCCGAGGCGATGGCAGCAAGGAACCAATACGAGGGAATGGAGGAAAAAATCTTGGGAGAAACCATTCTTGGTTGGGGCCAGTTCTCCTCTCGCCGGACACCTGCCACTTAATTTCTAGTTTGATGTAAGAGCATGTCACATTGTGCAAAGGACTTATGGTGTGTGCATTTGGTTCCCGTGGTCTCCGAAGCTCGTCTAGGTGATCTTGTCTCCAATGAAGATCATCTCTTTGTGCCGGGACGCCATCTGATCTGGGTATGGACGGAATAAGAGAGACAGATTAATAGTAGTGTAGATGGTCTAGGTCTACAGGCGGCGAAAGGGGTGGCAGAGGGATGCAAAGAACTAGGTGCCAGAGAAGGGGAGTTTGCTCTATTTAAAGTGGAATCTCTTAGCTCTGATAGGATGATAGGATAATAGTCTGATCGGGGATCGAGGCGTCAGCCGTGGTTAATCATTCGTACGTGCTACTCCCGAAATTTGTTTATAAACAACATTTATTATTATTAATTTACAATTTAAATCATAGATTATTGTTTTTTTTTCAATGAAAATGAGATTTTTCTTTACATTACAGTGCAAAGGTTTGGTTTAGGTAAAATGTTGCTTACCAGGGCTACATGTATTTGAGATAAGTTTTTTTTTGTTTGTTTTTTTGTTGAAAAATCTGAACGGTGCGTTTCAATTAATCTCAGTCAAACTGCAGTTGGATTATTTTATTTGGGGAAAAAAATAACAAAAAAATACAGATAACGCAATAAAATGCAATAAAAACATGATAACATATTTGATCTGTTTATTTGCAAATTAACTTTTAATATCTAAAGAATAAATAAATATAAGCAAATCTTCTATACATACTGCATATCTAAAATTCAGCTCTGCCATTGCGAGAATATTTAGTTAATTTTTAGCAGCCATTACTCAGTGATTTATTTATTATCTTATTATTTCACATTATTATTATAATTATACACTAGTTGCAAAGCTTAATATTTTTACAAAAATTGTGATGCATTTCAGTGCTGATCAATACAAAGTTCAAAATAACAGCATGTATTCGATTTATTATTATTGTTTTTCATATAAAATAAAATAGCAAAGTATACAAAATATAAAAATATTTTACTGTTACTTTTGATCAATTAAATTCTTGCTGGTGAGGAGGTAATAGTAAGGAGAATTTGTGTGGGGTGATGTGTTTCCATGAAAGCAAAGCAACAGTGCAGACATTTTTATTGATTTATTTGTTTGTTTGTTTGTTTATTTATTTACTTGCTTGCACATATTTTCAATATGTTATATAAGATTAAAAAAATAAATAAACTAATATAACTATTAGCTAAAAATGATCCTTACAAAAAGGTCTTCGGACCCATTTACTAGAGATGTTTGTTAATATATATTTTTTGCTTGTTTGTATTCACTCACGTATGCATTAGATAACACTTCCTTATGATGATCTGTCTGACACATGATTTAAATGATTTGCTCAAATGTCGCTGCTCCTCAAGGTCTCGAGTTCCGAATACACAGGTCATGTGTGACAGAATGACGCATGTTGGGCATACCTCGTTGAGGACCCTCTCCTGTTTCTCCTAGTTCAGATTACCATGTCTCCTGGCTGTCCACATGGTCTGCCGCTGACCTACTTCTGTCATATTCACACATAACCAGCCCACTCCCACTTCCACAGAAGCAATACTCCTACTAAACACACATAGCTTTCACTTTCATGTCTTAATTTCCATTTCTTGGAATCTCAAGCTTCCTGCAGGTTAAATTACAAGCCGTGGATTAATGTATCAAAACTGCCTGTTGCTAGGGGTGCTGTTTATATTTTTAATTCAAGCAGGTGCTTCTTGCATAACACACGTTTTGCAATAATGCCGGTAAGCTAACTATCAAAGGTCATGAGAAGAAGAGATCAGTCCTTCAGTATTGAATTTTGAAGTGATTAGGCTTTAGGAATGCATTAAACACACATTTAATCAGTGAATTTGGTAACAAGACACAAGTTCACAATCTCCCAAATGTAATCAATGCAGCTTTCCGCTGAAATTACAATGCAGGCTGATCTAATCTGATTACATCAGACATATTTTAATTACAGCTTGCACTTCGGTGCTGTCAATGGAAGGTGTTTGTTTATTGTGCACAAAGTGTGTGTGTGTGTTTGTGTCTGTGGTTACGTGTGTTTGTGATGTGACAGGATGGAGACACAAATAGGCAAAGCCATGTGATGGAACAGCTGTAGCCCTGTCCGTCTCGGGTTGTTTTCACATGAGCGGCAATCTGAAAGATGAGTCTGGGGCTAGTCCTGGATCTATGGGCATTTTTAGATCGGGTAGAGACGGGACATGATGTTTTCAGTGTTTTTAGACTCAGGCCTGTGGACCATGTCTCAGAGAGGGTTATTGGAGTTCATCAGGTTTAATGAAGCATCTTGAAATACAGGTTCTTTAGAGTCTAAATAAGTCTCATGAACCTTGTTTTGTTTTATGAGTCCTCAATGAGTTGTCACGTTTCAGGGAAAACTCTTAAAATGCTGCTGCAGGAAAACACTAATGGTTTAGAAAAAGGCTATTCAATGAACTGAAACGTCAGCTTTGCATTATCTTATGTTGGTAATGAATCAGCACAGTATGTAAAGAGCTCTTGCGGCCAAAGGCCACGGGTGTGACAACATCTAAGTAATCTATTGTTTTTATTCATTGTGTTCATCAAGCACTCACATTTTTCTTTTGCATTCATTTGGTAGATAGGTGTGTACTGTCTAACTCAGCGAAAGAATGTGAAACAGCACAAAAGTAGATTTTCAGTTTTACTTTAGGCAGTTAGTTACGTTTAAACCACTATTTCATAAAACAAAATTACTAGGTGGCATCTGCAACAAAATGTAAATAAAAAATGATTATTATAAAAAGAAATATTTTTTTCTAACCACTTTGTTAGATGTTATTTGTTTGAAAACAAGGAATAGTCCAAATACTTTTTTTTTTTAATCTAAATTTTTATTTTAACAATACTGTATAGTTTTGGGTCTGTTAGATTTTTAAATAATCCTTATAAGATTTTTTTAATGTGTTATAATCGAGAAGGTGCATTTATTTGATCAACAATACAGTAAAAATTGTAATATTGTGAAATATTATTACAATTTTAATTAAACGTTGTATATTTTAACTAGGGGTGGGCATAGATTATTTTTTTAATCTAGATTAATTTTGAAATGGTGTGCTACGTGAATGACTAGTAAAGCCCTTGTCGGACGGGACTAGTTTTACAGGGGGTCGTTAGAGAATGTTTTGTTTCATAGATGTACTTGGTGATTTTAATCCCATCCGAGTCTGCCATGTCTGTGTTTTTCTCTCACAACCTCTGTGATAATTCTAGAGTCCGAGTCTGTGATATTATTTTTCATAGCGCGTTTCCTTGTGTGTTTTGGCCAACGCGATATGCCGTAGATGCTCTTACCACACGCACGTGTAATATATTTTGACATTTAAAAGAAATAAATAAATACAAATAAAGAGTCAGATGATCACGTAAACTGTTAAGAGCAGGAGCAGCGCGCGCCGATTGTGCTTTCATTCTGGCAGCGTTTGTCACGCGCAGCAGACCCGCGGCTTGTACTACAATAATACATCTTATTCCTGTGGTATTTTCAAGCGTTCTTCTCCGAACACTGTGCGCCATGTGCTTTGATTTATGTCATTGCCAGCGTACTTTGTTGTGCAACTGTCTATATTATTTTATATACCTCTGCTCTGCTGTGTGTGAAAGCACTCATCCGTTAACATGGGCGCCGAAAAAAATACGCGCAGTTTACACACGTGCAGTGTGAAAGCGGCGAAAGTCATCATATCTTGCGTAGTATAGAGTAGACCCAACTCCCAACCCAACTTTGTGAATAGATTAACGGCTATATATATATATATATATATATATATATTATTATTATTATATATATTTTATTTATTTTTATTTTTATTTTTTTTTAATCGCACGATAAGACTCTTGCGTTAACGGCCCACCACTAATTTTAACATATTTAAATTTTTAATTTATTCCTGTGGTGGTTGAATTTTTAACATCATTAACGTTACTCAAGTCTTCAGTGTCACATGACTTGCTTAAGAAACCCCCTATCATTATAAATGTTGAAATGTTTTTGTTTGTTTTTTTGTAGAAACAATTATTTATTTCAGTACAGCATTTATTTTAAATGTATTTTTTGTTACATTAAAAAATGTTTAAGAATAGTTAAGAATATATATAAATAATCAGTAAATAATCTTACTCACCAAACTTTTGAAATATTAAAATATTTTTAAATATTAAATAGTGTGTTTTCATCATATGTATTGTTTAGTAGATATGTAATCTTACTGCAAAATGAATAATGTCATGGAAAGTGTGGCAAGCGATATGAGGTGTGAAAGGAGAGAATCTGTGCTAGTGTATCACATGTTATGTTAAGATTTGTTATCTAACAGAGCCCTTATGACGTATAAATGTCATTTCAAGGTTTCCCTATCATATCATAGTGTACAGACAAGACCTCTGTACTCCCCCCACAGTTCTACTGCTCAATAAAGAGTCTGGAAAAATGGCCCTGGATGTCCTTGACATATACGTTAGTGAAATGGTGCTAGATGTCATGTATGGTGTACACCCTGCACAAGGTCACAGTCCGTTTTGTGAGTCACCCTCAGATGCATTGTGAAGGCTGAATATTTCTAGTCACAGTGAGGCATTTAAGGAATTTTGATACATAAAAAGCATATTAAAACATTTTATTTAATCTTTTGTGTGTAATTTAACTCATGTAGTTAACACACGAATGACCAATGGTTTATTGATAAAAGTGTTTTCCTTTAGCTTTACATTAATGGAATATTTTTTCTATGAACCTCTTATGTGCCGATCGTGTTTCACTGGAATATCATAGTAACACTGGAAATGTTTTTTCTTGCTCTCTCTGTTGCTCCCTCACAGGACACGTGAAGTTTCTCAGTTTGACTTGTGGCAGTCAGAATGTTTGGGGGTGTGATAGTAATGGAATGGTGTATTTTCGGGTTGGAACTCAACCTTTGAACCCCAGCATGATGCTCCCTGCCTGGATCTGCATCGAACCTCCCGAACAGGTAAACACGCTTGACATGACTGTACTTCCTGCTAAATCCTAACTGTAATGCAGTTTCAGCTCATATACAAGCTTACATCCAGTTAAATGCCTAAAAATTGTTTAAATGTATGGTGTCAGTAAGATTTATTTTAACAAAATGAATACTTTAATGAATTACATGGATCAAAACCGAAAATACATTTTTGTTTAAAGAAAAAAAATCTTGTTTAAAGTAACAGTTTTTTTGATGAACTATCCCACCATGACCAGTGAGGGATAATTTGGCCCCTAGAATACACCAATGCCCTTGATCATTTCGCCCACCTTATGCACTTTTTTTATTTTCATGTGTTCTCTGAGCAGCCTGCTGGCCTTCATCTGGTGAAAATTCAGACGAGTCCTAATGACCGCATGCTGTGGGGGCTGGACAACCGAGGCAATGTGCATGTGCGTGTCGGCATCACTGAGGAGATGCCTGTTGGAACTGCCTGGGAGCACATTCCTGGTAAACCATAATAAAACATAATCTCATCTGCTATTATCGTCATACTATTATTCTTCAATTCATTTTCATAGGTGTTTAATTCAATCAGGAACTTGTTTGGCTGATCTTTGGTTATTTTCCGAATCGTAGGATTACAGGCAAGTCAACTAGTTCTAAGTATGAGGACCGCTTGGGTTCGTCTTTATAGCGGTGAAGTGGCTCGTCGATACGGCATTACAGAGAAGAACCCAGCTGGAGACTACTGGAAGAAGATCCCAGGACTGGTCAGCTGGCTTGCAGGTTAGTATTTAAAATCGACTAATGATAAAATGAGCATCTACACACGTAAATGATAAAAATTTACCAAGTAGCTGTCTTTTGCAGTGACCCCGATGGATGAACTGTGGGCTGTTGCTCCCACCGGTGCTCTCAACCAGCGCCTTACCAAGACTCTGCAAAACTATAGGAGCAAAAACTATGGTAACGCGGGTTCTCTAAGTGGAGAGGAGCTGGAGGAAGAGTGGGAGGTGATTTAGATGCCACTAATTGCGTCAAAGCATCCCAGAATCACTGTTCTGTGAAATTTCTTTCTAGGCACTTTACTCGTTTCTTCTTAAAGTAGTTCACCTAAAAAAATGACAATTCTGTCATCATTTACCCATCCTTACGTTATGCGAACGCTCTATTGAAACCTTTCTTATGGTGTTTTTTGTGCACCTTGTAACCTTAAATTGTTAACTCATTTAGTTTTTATCTAGCACGTTATTTATTATTTTATAAGTTTTAATATCCACATACACTGTTAGATTAATTATTTTTTTAACTTCTGTTGATTTAAGGAGGTTCTGTTTATGCATTATCATTAAAATGTTTGGGGAGAGTAAGATTTTATTTGATATTATTTATAAACATGTTAATAGATTTGAGCAAAGATGCATTGAACTGATCAAAAGTGACAGTAAAAACATTTATAACGCTACAAAAGATTCCAAATATGTATTTCTCTTTTATCTTTAACAGTCCTGAAACCATCTCTATCATAGTTTCCTCAAAATTATTAAGCAGCACATCTGTTTTCAACAATTATCATAAAAATAAAAGTTTATTGAGCAGCAAATCAGAATATAAGAATCATTGCTGAAGGACCATGTGACACTGAAAAGGCTGGAGTAATGGCTGCTAAAACATTCCACTTTGCCATCACAGAAAAAAGTAAAAATAAATTATATTATATATATAATTTCAAAATTGTAATATTATTTCAGAATTTTACTGTGTTTTTGATTAAATAAATGCTGACTTTCATTCAATAAATAAACAAATAAAATCATACCAACCTTACACTTTTGAATGGTGGTGTATACTGCATATACCCAAATGCACTTTGCTCATGAAATATGGAAATGTTTAATGTTAATCTGTTTATAGCTATGGTCTACTGCTTTAGGGGGTAGATTATGTAAATATTGCTTTGACCAGACACATTTTATTATGATAGGTACCGGAAATATATGCTACAATATAGTTCAAACTAACAGACACAAGGGCATTTGAAAAGGTGTTTTTTTTTTAATCTGATTGTTATATGAAAGGAAACTAGGCATATGTTGGCTGTAGTTGAAGAAGGGATTCAGCTTTATCTGTAAATACACTTGTACCTTGTTAAATACATGACAGGAGTAAAATCATGGTAGCATTTGGCACATATCTGTGAGTCGTATAGAGAGCATGGGCTCAAACTTTGCTTTGTCTACACTTTAGTGAAGTTTTGGAATTTAATGTGAGGTATTTTAAAAGGACGATTTGACTCGTAACTCTTAACAGAAACTATTTGAATTTACTACTTGGTTGATAGAATCTATCATAGTCTGTTATGTAAAAAAATACTGTATATTAATGCTGGACGAGCATTCTTCATATATGTCCATATAAAGAACTTGATGAGTAATCTATCATACTGTAGATAACCAAATATAAATTCAGTGCTAGGTCCTATGTTTCATTTTCTCTCCTCTCTCTTTAGTGTCTGACTGTAAAGTGTTTGTAAATCTTCCTTTTTGAGGTTATGACACTTCGTTGATGCATCATATGCAGATAGATTTAAAAGACCATGTAAGCATTGCTGCAAGTTGTTTTAGTTATTGTTATATTTGCCATTGTTTTGGCCTGTTCTGCCCCACTAGTTTCAGTTGTGCAATTAGAACATATTGTAAGTCAGATTTAAGTGATAAATGTGGTACACTGGACATGTAATGCTAAGCCAGTGTGGTTTAAGTGGTGATGCAGATAAATGTGAACTCACATATAAAACTATGCCGTCTTTACTCCATGCTTAGTCATGACAAACTTACAAATAAAATGTTTACAGAAAGTGCCTCTGCATTTTGTGGTTTATTTGCATTAATAGTTATATTACAGGTGATGACACTACTGTTCAATTCTTTCTTTTTTTTAAGAAAAATAGTACTTTTAAAGTGACAGTAAGGTCATTTATGTTATTAAAGTTTTCAGTTTTAAATCAATGCTATTCTTTCATTTGAGAATACAGAAAAATGTATCATAGTATCAGTGCTCACAAAAATAATCAGAACAACTGAAAGAAGTTACTTCAAAATTTTAATACTATTTCAGAATATTACTGTCTTACTGTACCTTAAATCAAATTGTTGCAGCCCACGGGAGACTTCTTTTAAAATTATTGTAAAATCTAACCAACCTAAAAATTTTGACAGTAGTGTATTTGTGTATTTTGTATCTTCTGCTCAGATACGTAATGTTTTGCTTGAAATCAGTATATAAAAGCACTTTTTAACTGCATGAATATTAATTTGCAGTAGTTTGCAACTACTGATTAAAAAAAGATTTAAAAAAAAAACATAGTAACCCCTAAAAATTATCTCTTTTTCAAAAGACGAAGCTCAAATGTGACGGTTTTGATCATTTAATCTTTCTTACTGCAAATATTTTAGTGTTATTAATAAATTCATCCTAGACTTAAGAAAGTCATCACTGTAAATGAAAACCCCATGATGCACCTTGAATAAACTGAATCTGAAAAATTAAGCTCCAAAGCAACAAATGCAAAAAATATATATATTTTAATACTTTTACAGTGACTTTCACAATGCACATCATCCAACTATTCACATATTTACAGAGTTTCCACATGCACTCAAACCTGAATATTTCAAGAACGAATTGAGTCAAACAATGCACTTTATTAGCTTTCCAGTTGCGCACGTTAAGCTTGATCCAGTCTGAAGTCCAGGGGCTTCAGAAAGTCCGGCAGTGAGTCCAGCTGGTCTGTGGGAATTGACTGGCTGAGCTTCTGCATGGCCTGAACGAACAACGAAGGAGGTGATGATCCGGAAAGCCACTGGAAGGCCTGCTCTCCTATGAGCGCCCTCCAAACATCCCCACTGTCCTGCAACTGTCTCTTCATCCGGAAGGGAAATGTGGGCATGAATAAAATGAGGTAACCGAGGCAGATGCGCTTCGTCCGCATGTCAAAGTCACTCTGGAATATCTGGCTGAGTAAGCAGTCCAGGGGGGTGTTCCCTGTCATATCTGTTGCGTAAGGACACGCGCCGTGACCCAGCAACAGTACCAAGCACTCGGGACGCACCAGATCACACGCAAGATGCAGCGCGGTTTTGCTGCCGTCGGTGTGGACGCATCCGTGACGGTTCAGGTAGCTCCGTCTCTCGCAGTCTGTGAGGTCTTTAATGGTGGCCATGATCATTTTCAGGATGTTGATGCGGTTGTAGCGGACGGCTATGGCCAGGTGCGGTGTGCTGGACGCCTGGCAGCAGCAGAAGCTTCTGCTGGGCATCTCCAGAGCGCGTGTGGAGAACCTGTTGAGTAAATAACGCGCATACTGCTGGTGATCATGTACCAGCGCGTACAGAAACGCCTCTGATGGGGAGTACGCGCACGCCTGTCCGTCATCTTCCCAATGAAACACCTCCATTGTCCGCATGTCCTCCAGGACCCACACCGGCAACAAGTCCCGCACAGCCTGATAAAATGCAAATGAGGATTTTTGGCATTGTTTCGGGGATTTATAATCCGCGCGGCTCTCGTACATCCCCAGATCCAAAGGCATCGTGAGTTCCCCTGTTATAACTAACGTTTTTTGGGGGGGCTGTTTGGATTTAAAATGTCGATTTAACGGCTTTTACGTGGATATTCAGTGCAGCCAGAGCTGATACTGAACCATCTGTGAGAATATAAATACGTTACCCAAAAGTCCAGGCGGAATAATAAACGGGAAAACAAGGCGGAAATCTGGTACGATAGTGTCTAAAACCGCTCACCCGCCTTCAAACCCCGCTACAAACTCAGCTGAGAGTTTATATATGATGGGCAGCCCGTGTTGGTTTGCGCCTATCGCTGCGCTCTTTGCCATTGGACGCTGGCGCACGTCACCAGGGTACAAAGTGCCTCCAACTTCTCCTTATTAGTGTAGAACGCATGTGTGCGTATGTTTGGGCGCTATCGAGTGACCCTCGCGCATTCAGTACATTCAGCGCGAGTCGTGTTACATAATATTTCACAGACCTAGCCACGCGCTCTTTGCACGGGGCTATACCCGATCTGTATTTTGTAGTCTGTAAACGTTTATTATTATGGCTGAACGATTAAGCATGATTCTTTAAGGTTATAATTGTATATATGCACAATTAATTGTTTATTTATTTATTGAAGTTAAGACACAGTAAAGGGTAAAGTATGAGTAAAATTGAATAAGATCAGAAAAACAGATTGAACTGCTGTTAGTCTTGCAGTTTTCATGAAAAGAGACGTGAAAGAAATGTGCTGAGGAACACGTGCGCCATCTAGCGGATAAGTATTATGATAGTAGAATAAAAAAGTTTATCATTTATTAATTTGTTATTATTTATATTGAAGCATCGCTACATTTTCATGATCATGATGATCCTTTAAAACAATTTCTGCAAATCCTACACACTTAAATCTGTTTAAAATATCAGTTTACCAATCAGGTGAATCATATTCATAATCATATATCATATTATATAATAACGTAATTACAGCCTGAGTAGCAATACGGTTTATCATGGCAGTGTGATAAACGGTATCACGCAAAACTGCATAGACATATTATTGCAAACATTGTAGTGTTTGCATTTGACAGGTGTTTAGATTGAATTTGTTTAATTCGTTTTACACTACACTGCTGTGTTTATGCTGTTCATCCCACTAGTGTTCCGAATCTCAGAGGGATCTCACCACATTTGCAATAATAATTATTAGAAATTTGTTTTGAGACACTACCAGGGTTGGGGAAAGTTATTTTAAAAAAATAATAATAATGGTTTGTAATGTTGTGTTACTCCCTAAAAAAAGTAAGTATTTTCATTACCTTTATTTAAAGTAATGTTAAATGCTTTGTAATGTTTTGCATGACTTTTTTATTTTTTATTGCATTTAGTCTCATCATGGAAATGAGAGATCTAAACAAAGTAACTTTCGTAATTCAGATATTTTGTTATTCAGTTTTAAAAGCATTCTGTTCCTTTAAAGTAATCTGATTACGTAACTTGGAATGTGTTACCCAAGTTTTGATGTATTTACATTTTCTAAAACTCTTTATGGAACATATTTATTTAGAGTCCAAATGTTTTTTTAGCTTAAAAGAAAAAGCAATAATTTTGACCCATACAATGTATTGTTGGCTGTTGCTACAAAATATACCCTATGTGCGCTACTTATGCCTTGTTTTGTGCTCCAGGGTTACAAATAGCCTATGTATTAGTATGTAATAACAAGACATTAACATACTAGTCAACGGACAAAAATGCAAGGCTGTAACCATGTCTTGAAAAATTATAGAAACTAAGTTAATTATAGAAGGTTTTTTTCCTTTTAGGTCTGTTATTTTGTTATTGTTATTTTTTGAACACACCTGACACTTGAGGAATTCATTTCCAAGTAATTATAATTGTTTTTTTTTTATAATATGTTTGTTTTATTACATGACACTGTGCTAACCATCAGTGACCTAAAACATATTTATGTTCTAGTTTAATTCTGTGGATAACAATCCCACGTTTTATGAAGCAGTGTGGTGGGTTTTGATAGTGTGCTGCAAAACAGCACCAAGAAAATCAAATATGTAGGGTGTCTTTCACTGTTTACTATAGTGATGCATTGATGGTTTTCACTAAACTAGTCCACAAGTACGGAGTGCCGGCTGATGCAACGGCTTATGCTCGTTAGAGTCGTTTTTCATGCACATGGATGTTTTCTAGACACACGCTGCTTCTGTGGAAATAATTAGCTTGTTCGTTGTGTGCAGAAGAAGTTTGAATTTCTGCCTTGAAGAGGAACTGACGTTAGCTAAAGCAGGTCAATCAGAGAGAGAAAGAGAGAGAGCGAGAGAGAGAGAGAGCGCTAACGCTAGAGCAGCCGCACTGTCTGCTAGCACTGCAGCCGTATGTGCTTTTATCTGCCTCCAAAGCTAAACTTCACTTATTAACGCGACTGGCGGAAATATTATGCATTCGACGGACAAATTCGAGTGTTCGTAACTCTATATTGCCAGTTGGGGAAGTTTGCATCAGTGCAGGACGGTGTTATTTGTTTCTGATCAGAGCAGTTGAGCTGAGTTAGCTTTAGCTGTAGCGAGCAGCCAGCGAGCCCAAGTTCCTTCAAGCTCCTTTGCGTTTCGCTGTCAAGATGCCTGCGATGTTGGAGAAGGGCACCACTGAGATATCGGGTAAAAGAAGGGGCAGAAACTCTGTGAATAATCCGACCAAAAGTTTTACTTCAAATGGGAACAGCAACAATTCATGGGAGGAAGGAAGTTCGGGTTCCTCAAGTGATGACGAGCATGGTAAGTCATGGTGGTAGCCTCGGTCGCTCTTCACAAGTTAACACACTTCTGATGAATGTAATCAGTTCATTTTATTTGTTCTTTTGTCACTCACAAGGTGCAGGCGGGATGCGAGTTGGACCACAGTATCAGGCAGTTGTTCCGGATTATGATCCTGGTTTGTGGCTTTTGAGTGTTGGAAGGTTCATTGACAACACAGGGTGGATGGCGTAATAGCCTCAAACACTGTCCGGAATAGTTCGTCCGTTTAGTGCACTTCATGTTCAGCAAGAATAATACTGCATTTTTATTTATTTATTTTTTATTTCGCAGGTCACTTACATTGAAAGTGGTCTGTTGTAATTATGAAGAAGTTCAAACAAAAACAAAATGTGAAATTTAAAAAAAAAAACTTTAAATGGTTGACTTGTTTTAAACTTGAGCTGATGAAAATGAGCACCTGATGTGTCAGTATCATTTACTGTATACTGTATTTATGTTGAGAGAACTGCATTCATCTGGCATTGAAAAAAAGAAATTTCTTATTGTTACTTAAACATCGAAATATTTGGTTTCTTTGACATAGTAAAAGCTCTGTAGGGAAAGGTAAAAAAAATGCTATTAGTAGTAACATTGATTTTATTTGTTATCAAAATGGATGTATTCTTGTTTAATCCATTAATGTCTCTCTCTCACTCTTCATCAGAGGTAGCAAAGGCAAGCCAAGAGAGAGATAATCTGGGAATGCTGGTGTGGTTTCCAAATCCAAGTATACCAGAGGCCAAATGTGAGTCATTTATGAGTATGTTAAGTGGCTGTATACATAAGAAAACAGTTTTTTATGTAAATGGTGGCACTCCATGTTACACAGTGGTATTGTTCAGACACTTCTGTTGTGTTATTCACCAAATTTTGATCCACTTGAGCATGTAAGAATAGCCCGAAATGACATCACTAGACAACAGTTGAGTCTAGTGCTGGACTGTTTGTCCAGCCAACGGAGGACAAGAGACTTGTGCTGGTGCCGCCAATGAAACGGATTGTGTTCATAATGAAACACTGGCTTCTCGTTACTGTATAATACTTCCTGTTTTTAGAAATAGTATGTCAGATGAGCGTCAATTCTACAATTTGCATGGAAATTAGTAGTTTGATTGCATGATGTTCAAGAGGAGACGAAAGCAGTGGATTTAGTCATTTACTGTATATGCTGCTGCCGCACAGATGTAATTTCCTTCCCAGCTGTTTACCTTCACAGACATAACCAACGGTTTTTTTTTTAAGTCATGATTTTAGCAAACTTGTGTATTTGACATTTTAAGCGTAATAAGACATGAAGTAGAACATAAAGACATTAGTTTATTACTCAGTCACTTTCTGTACATGTGCTTCAGATGTGTGATATCAGAGGTTTAAACTAATACGGTTTAAAGTGCATGATTTCAGAGCCATAGACATAATAAATAAAAGCTCATTTGCAGTTAAAGAGACATTCACGAAAACATGATGTTTTTTTGCTTCCACTCAAAACAAGCAGTTTTTTAAATATATTTTTGAGATACAATAAATGATCTGTGTGGTATTTTGAGCTAAAACTCATTTAGTGCCAGAAATATATTATTAATTTCACACATATTTATATATATGTTTATATTTTAAAGGGTTTTAGTATTAGACATGATTTAATTTTGATGTATATTCTAATCATTGTTCACTTGTTTGTTGCAGTGGATGAGTACATTGCAATAGCCAAAGAAAAACATGGGTACAACATGGAGCAGGTAAAATGATTATGTGTAGCTATGCTTATTTGTAGCAGTTAAAATGATGAAAGTTAATTTTTTTTTCTAAAGGGAATAAGATATTTTTGTAGACATTGTAGGCACAATTAGTGCATTTCATTATTCTTTTGATGTATTATTTTGTGACTCATAAGATAAGGTAGAATGTTTTTTAATGCATAGGGCTCCAGACTAACTTTTGAGAGCAATGGCACCAGCGCCATTAAGTTTCGCAGATGTGGTGAGTTTGTGGTAAATCACATTTAATAGTAAAGCACTAAGCTAAGTTGGGAAGCATACAACATACTACATACACAAAAAAAGAGTGAAACTTTTACAAAATAAAAAGCAAAAAGTAGAAATGAATGACTAATTAGCCTATAAGTGCTTTTCTGCTGCCATCTGCTGGTTATAGTGATATATTTTTTACATTTAACATACTGTAAGTGTTTGTTGTTTAGCACAAGGTATATTATAGTCATTCCTTTAAAAATCAAATTTAAATTGGATTAGTTTTAGAGATTTAAAGTGCTGTAAGTAGTGAGTGAAAATTAATTTCAAAGTGCTTGCTTCTCATTAGATCTCGCGACATTCTTATTCATTCTGAGTTCAAGTGGTTTTTACTGGATCTCATTGCATTGTGCCGTAACAGTTTTGGGGGATCAACACTGGTTTCACAGTAAACATATTCTGAGCTCGGACAAGTTTTCTTGCATTAAACGGTCCCTGCTGCAGTTCTCAAACGAGTAGAGCAGGTTCGTTACGCTTTTGTTTCCCTTGCCACTTGATGTTTCTTATATCCAACAGAAATGGCAACCCAGTGTGACTGTTCACAAAATTTTGCCGCACTGGCAGAAAAAATGGTGGCAAAATATCTGGAGCCCTGCTGCATTAATTAAATGTCTCTTGTTTTTCACAGAGTCAAACATAAGTCCTTTAAAGTCTAACAAGTTTTTTCTTTTTTTCTTTTTTCCCCATCGAAGTCTAATGATGTGGCTTTCTGTCTTTAACAGGCATTGGGCATGCTGTTTTGGCACAAACACAACATTGAAAAATCTTTGGCAGATCTTCCCAATTTTACCCCTTTTCCAGATGAGTGGACAGTTGAAGACAAGGTGCTGTTTGAACAGGGATTCAGCTTTCACGGAAAGACATTTCACCGCATCCAGCAGATGGTAAGTGAGATGGCTGAAACCAAGATTAAAATAAAACATGCTATTGGGAGAAGCAGCATCTTTGTATTGAAATGACAACCAATCATAAAGAGCCTCATAAATGTAGCTCATTAATGGACAGTCACTGGTGCATGTAAAGACCAAATGGGTTCTGTCAAGTCCTAAATTTTTACACTTGACAACATTACAAACAGATCTGTGTCAGCTTTGATCATGAATAATGATGAATTCCTATGGCATGTCAGATTTCCATTGCATTCTTGATTGCAATTTTTTTTTTCTTTTTGTTCCAGCTTCCAGACAAGTCAATTGCAAGCCTGGTTAGGTTCTATTACTCGTGGAAGAAAACGCGCAGCAAAACGAGTGTGATGGACCGCCATGCGCGCAAACAGAAGAGAGACAGAGACGAGAGGTCAGCTATGGCATGAAGATATTAATAGGATGTTTGCTGTTTCCTTTGTTGTTAGGTTTTAAAAGTCTTGCTCAAAGATGAGTTGTGCTGTCATGGAATGCCAGCATGATCTATTTTTAGAATATGTTGTCATTATTGAAAAGGAAATGACATATTTGAAACTTTTCATCCTTTTTTTTTTTTCATGTAGTGATGATGGAGAAGAAAATAGGTGCAACTCTCCAGGGGATGCTGAATTTGAGCCAAATAAGGATGAGAAGAAAGAGGTAATATAAATAGACATTTAACTTCTCAATTGTGCATTAACATAATTAGATGACTCTTAAATTTAAATAAAACTAATAAATACAATTCTATTCATATTTTAAGTTATACTTGCAATGCCCTTCTTACGGTGTAATTGCAAACTTAAGTACGGAGCAATAGTAATTAACTACATGTTCTTACTATATGGTTAGTAATAAGATTAGGGCTTAGTTTGGGATTAGTTGCATGTAATTATGCATACTTTAATACTATAGTAAGTAAATGTAAAATATAACTACAAATAAAATAAAGTGATGCCATATTTTATTATTAATGTAATTTGTTTTTGCTTTTATCTATATATAAAAGCAAAATATATATATTATCTATATATAACATTGGCCAGTGATACACTTTACTTATATCTCCATAATAAAATATTTGTTCTTTTTTTAAGGGGACACCTGGACCTGAGAAACAAGATGCAAAACCTGCTGTTGTGCAGAAGGTACCGTACTAAATATGCATTCTATATATTTATATTCTATCTACTTGTTTTCTTTTTATTTATTAAAAAAACCTAACACATTCTCTATTGTTTTTTTACTCTACTATATCTGCTTGTTCTCTTTTTAATTATTATAAGAAATATGAATAACCTACACCCTCTAACACAAGCTTTATCTATTCTTCCTCTTAAAATCCAGTTTTATTATTTTTATTCATTATAAAAGCCCCTTTCCTCATGTGTTAAACTGACCGGGACTTGCCCTTATACATTGGAGCACTTTTGTTGGTTTGATTGCTTCTTTTGTCCTGATTTGTGAGTGTCTTTCGATAAATGTGCCTGCTAAATTATTACATGCATGTTTTTTAATCTGTTGTTTTGTTAATGTGGAAGGCTTATTGACTGCAGAAGTAGTAATTCTACATCAATAAACAACCGTTAACAGATTTAAATATCTCTGTGTCTTGGCTGTTTTGTTTTAAAGCCAGCAAATCTTGCAGAAAAGTCGATGCATGTCAAGAAAGAAGTACAGGGACTTGCTGGTAGGAACCTACACAGAGCAAAGAAGAAGCCTCCTAAAGGAATGCATTTAAATGCTGATGATGTGGCGGCAATGTCCAGCAGCGGCCCGGCTGCAGTTAGTGTTCTGAGACAGCTGGATATGGAGCTCATTGCCATAAAACGACAGGTTAGTGTTTTATTACTTTTAGCAATATCACTTTCATCTAAGTGAGACTATAGCTGGAACTTGATGTATATCTGACAGAGCTACAATTATGTGACAGTCTGAAATTGAAAAGTTTGAAAAATAATCTCTTTTTACAGATTCAGAGCATTAAACAAAACAATAGTGCCCTCAGAGAAAAGCTGGACACAGGCGTGGATGAGTTTAGGCCATCTGAGGTAATAATATTCTTTATAACTGCTTTCCACCGTACTTGTTTCATAGAGAGCCGTACCATTTTTTTTTATTCATAGCATTTTTTCACAGAAGGATGTACAGTAAATGTGCCTTGTGTTTCCCCAGGCTAATCAGAAATTTAATACCCGCTGGACCACAGAGGAGCAGCTGCTTGCAGTACAAGGTATTTTTGGCCACATTTCACAAACACTCAAACGTTTTGTGGGGTGTTACTGGATAATGATTATTTAAATGGCAAGTTTTAAGTAGCGAAATTCTGGACAATTGTCTGTTTCCTCTCTCAGCTATAAGGAAGTACGGCCGGGATTTCCAAGCCATATCTGATGTGATCGGCAACAAGTCTGTGGTTCAAGTGAAAAACTTTTTTGTGAATTACCGCCGTCGCTTCAACCTGGACGAGGTACTGCAGGAGTGGGAAGCTGAGCACGGTGTGGAGGGACGGAAAGGTTTAGATGAAGAGAAGATGGAGGTGTCATCCGAAGAGGGAACCACCCCTGGGCCTTCAGAAAACCAGGCAGAGGTCAGTTTCCCATCAGTACCTCTGAGTTAATGGGCTTTTCCACCAGAATGTGGTTTTAGATTCCAGTCAGGGTGGAAATTCTTGTTCTAATTGAAGTATTTTCATACTATTTGTTTATTTTGTGTAAAGTTGTCTGTGAAGACCGAAAAACAAACATTTGACAATTGATTGATATTTTCTCTTGCATCTGGTTTTGGTTTATTAGTGTCATTCAAGAATAATCATCAAATCATCATTTTCAGGAACCAACGGCAATGGAAACACAAAACCCCTCAGTTTCCTGAGTTCTCCAAAATCTGTCAGAGGAGCTCAGTTAATATCGCAGCTGTGCGTAAGAGGCATTAAGGCTTCAGTTGCCTCAAGTGAAGCCTCTTCGTAATGGACATTCCTCCCCCCATCCCGGTCCCTTCAACTCCCACCCCTCCTACTGGACCTAGGACTCCCACAGGTGCTACCGCATTGGAGCGCAATCTTCACCAAGCTACTCTACGGACCTGGATCATCACTGCCAACAGAAGTAGAGTTCCTGTCTGGTCTCTATCAGTCTGGTGCTCCAACAGTTATATTCTCCACAAATGGTAATTGGTCTGTTATGGGGGGAATAAAACACCCACGTACCCATCCCAACGTCATTGGACAGCGAATTGTGACCTCTCAAGGAGTCTGAAGGAGTTTAATGTCACTTGACCATCTCTGTTTCTTAATATATACATAGGACTTTGGCTTGGTCCTAGTCCAACATCCCTTTCCAGTTACTTTTTTGTTACTGCAATTACAGCGTGTGTGTGGATTGGTCTCTAGTATGTACCTGTCACAGTACTTTACCTGTG
>JAUMHP010000072.1:10930633-10942725 GCA_032361065.1 Enteromius trimaculatus | reverse complement strand
AGATATTTTCATTTGAGACAGCTCAAACATGCAATTTAGTCTGGGACTAGCTTAAGCCTTGTCTGTGAAACTGGGGGAATAAGTATTAAATATGAATCTAGAGGTTTAATGCAAGTCATTGCGAATTGAATTTGCACAAAAAGCACAAGTTTGATCTCGCCAGTGAGTTTAATCCTTTTACCCATTTTAGCAAGAACTAACCCGTCAGTCAAGCTTGTGCCAGGACAAAAGCTGTTAGACATCATGTCATACAGCAGGGAATTCTAGGATGTGGGCACATAGTCTTAAGCACTACATTCTGTAACGGATGTCCTTCTTGCCCGGGCCGTTGCCAAAACAAGGATTTTCCATTATCTTGCTCTGGCAGTGGTATAGGATATGGAAAACCGTCTGTTTAAGGTTTACATTAACTATAAAAAAAAACTATTAAGACCATGCATTCACAATATGCATTATGTTTCTCTACCCATCTCATTGTGCTCATTCATTTCCTTTCCTTCCAAGCAGCCTGCTTTTCTATTACAGGCAAATATTTTCCACAAACAAACTGTGTAAAGGGGTTTGGTCACTTCTCCTTTTGGGTGACTAAGTTTTAATGTTTAATTTTAGTACCTAGACAGTTAGACAAAGAGTTTTTTTTCCTGTTGGATATTTATGTGGAGGGGAAATTGTCAAGTACTTCTTTGACAGTCACCACTATAGAGGTCAAAGGCACACTTGACAGAGAACATGTCCTCTCCTCCAAAGGAACCTCAAAACAATGCACTTATTTCCTGTGGACCCCGTTGTGCGTCATGTGATGGCACGTTTGGGCACAGCAGTTTCTTTTACTTATTCTCTCTTCGCTTTTTATCTACTGGCTCTTTTGAATCAAATTCACGAGTAATTTACTTGAAAATGAAACTTTGTCTTCTTCCTCTATTTCTCAGCGAGTCCTTCTGCTTCGCAGCTGACAGGTGATGTTTGCTTACAGATGTTGCAATTTCCTCCAAGGTTTTATTTAAAAGAAAAAAAATGACATCCTCCAACTCACTTGAGACAGTGTTGCAATCTTAACATCACTATAACATTCCCTCACATGGAGATTAAATAATAGTTTTATAAGCATTATGAATGTATTATACAGTTGTTGTCTGAACCATTGCTCCAAGCTTGTGGAGTAATTTATTACTGTCCAATAGTTCATCCACCTCGCTCAACATGTTTAAAAACCTTGTTGATATTTAGTTGTCTTTGACCTTCACAGCATTGTCTTCTGTGTGGATTCAAAACAGGGTTTTTTAAAGGTTTCGTTCAGGCCTCTCTTAATATGTGGTCAAAATATTGGCAACATTCTGGGCAAAAAAGATCCACTGTCAGTGGTTTAGCAAAGCATGAAGCACAGCTTCTGTGAAACTTCACAGAGCAACAGTAAATGTGACCACATTTCTTGTTTTCAGTCAGCCCTGTTTAATCTGAACTATACACATTATTATACTCTTTTTGTTTTTATGAAGTGGCTTATTTCCTATTTTGCTCTCTTATAGTTTATCATTTGTGTCAAGCTTTATTCTTCGAAAGAATTCAAAGAAAAAACGTGTCTCAGCTTCCCATGACTCAGATCAAATGAGTCAGCCACCAAATGTAGTGATACTACCTGCATTTCCGGAGATAACACGAGGTGATGAACTTTCTCCATCTGTCTCACCAGGTTCATCTGCTCACAAATGCCCAACCAAGTGCTGCAGAGCATTAGCATCATTGACACACCAGGGATCTTGTCTGGCGAGAAGCAGCGCATAAGCAGAGGTCAGTGGCTACAGTCAGTGTTTACTATACAGGAGAGTGTTCACTTTAGTTTTTGTAGTATTGTGTGGCAAACAAAGGCCAGGCTCTGTCATATGGGCTATCAAATGACAAAAGAGACACCGTTAAATATACCTGATTCTTCTCTGACAGTCTTCTTAAGTGCTACTTTAAAAATGCATTAGAGAAGAGCTGTTTGTCAAAGTAAAACTAGTTCCATTGTGTGCTCGGTGAAGGAAAGATAATGTCACATGAGCAAAACAATGTGAACTCTGCTGTTCAGGCTTGGCAGAACTCTTCATCCTGGAGTCTCTGTGGCCATTGAAAATAGATTTGGTGTGATGCATTAGAGCAGACAGGCTGGTTCACTCCCTCGAGGACTGAAGCGCATGTACCCACTATAAGGAACAATCATAATGCTTAAGTCATTAGTTTTCATTTTAGTCACCAGATCTGGCCTGTTTCATTGTACATTTCCTCAGTCGTTTCCGTCCCTGTCTCCCATTACATGACACCAGCAGACATGCTGGAAACCCTGATGAGTCTGTGGTGTTATGAAGTCAGCATTTCTCACTTTCTTTTTCCTCATTTTAAAAGCATGAGTTTAGCTTGCCAAATACACTTCAGGGTCTCTATTAGCATACTGGTACCTCAGCATGTAGCTGGTGTTTAATGTATTACTAGAAAATCAATTATCAAAACAAGCTGCTACATGCTTTTTTTTTTTTTTTTTCAACTAAGAAGGCAGAGCAGTTCTGAGACATGGCCAAGTGATTTTTAACAGTCGTGCGAGATGCATGCTGCACCAGTGTTATCTATAAAAATGCACGGCAGCAGAGGTACAGCGCGGGTGTATTCAGACTCTGAGGGTGTCCAGACTACAGATTAGGCCTGGTGGCACAAATGTAGAACAGCACAAATGTACGGCCACAGCTTTGGCCAGTGTACATGGGCGTTCCACATCTGTTCCTGCTTTAGCTCCACTCAGCTGAGGTTGCATTCCTGTTACGTTAGCGTCTCTCTGACACATCTCACGATGCACCATTAACCTTATGCATTTATCATATTTCTTTTTTAATACGAATTTTAATTGTTCAAAATTTGACAGAATTTTACACCCAGACATTTGAGTAATTTTTCCAGTTTATCAATTTTATAAATGAGTGCAGCAAATTTATATTTAGGCTGCGTTTTATTAAAGCAATGCAATATTTATGAGAAATAATGCTAAAATGTAAATTGATAATGTCTGGTGTGATGTGCAACAACCATCTAATTTTTTTCTACAGTTTGAAATAGTATATTGTTGATTTTTTTTGGACTGTTTGTACTTTAAAAATGTATTTATCTTAATACAAGATTAATTAAACTGAATTATGGCTAATACTCTAAAAGAAATAGTAACTATTAGGTATAAAAAGGTAAAATGTAGAGTCCTTCTTCTGTACATAATTGCCTTGCATGGAACAGCATTGATGGTTCCCACACTAAGCACTGAGCTCCTCCTTTGTGAAGTCTTGGCAGAGATTTTTGCAAACTTTTTATAGCAATGTGTGATCCATGCCATTGTTGTTGGAACAGCGTAATTTCCTGATGACTGTTGGGTGTTCGGATAAGCTGGATCTCATTGCTTTAAAATCAGAATTTGCACTGGTTTGTAATGAGCTATATGTGAATGAGGGCTAAAGTGGTGTCCCTGTCTTTATGAGGTTCTCATGGTCATGACAGATCAGTGACCTGTGCACAAGGCTTGAAAGCTGATCTTTATGTCCTTCTCTCTTTCTATACATGTTTCTTTTAGCTAAAGAATAACAGAAAGAAAGAAAAAAAAAAAGAAAGAAAGAAAGAAAGGAGTAACCATTACTTATGTATGAAGGACAGTTTAAGACATTTTCCAGTCGTGAAATACTTAACCATGTGTGTAATATTTACACAGTGAGTGTTTTGAAAATGACATATGTTCTTAGATCTTTGTATTTCATTTTTTATTTAAGCATGTTATTTATATATTATATATTATGTCTGTTTGTTTATTATGCATATTTACTATATATTCTATTATGGTTTTCACAGACCGGGTTTACAATTGTTTTCATTGATATATTTCCCCCACAGGCTATGATTTCTCAGAGGTTTTGCGCTGGTTTGGAGAGCGAGTGGACCGTATCATTCTTCTCTTTGACGCCCATAAACTAGACATATCTGATGAGTTTTCTGAAGCGATTAAAGCTTTCCGCGGGCAGGATGACAAAATCCGTGTGGTACTGAACAAGGCTGACCAGGTGGACACTCAGCAGCTGATGCGGGTTTATGGTGCGCTAATGTGGTCACTGGGGAAGGTCATCAATACTCCAGAGGTGGTGAGGGTCTATCTCGGCTCTTTTTGGGGCAAACCTCTGCAAAATGCAGAAAATCGGCGTCTGTTTGAAGCTGAAACACAAGATCTCTTCAGAGACATCCAGAGTTTGCCTCGCAACGCAGCCCTGCGTAAGCTGAATGACCTCATCAAAAGAGCACGGCTTGCTAAGGTAAGGGTTTTAACGCAACAAATTTGCAATTCAAAGCTTAAACAAAATGTATTTAGTGTCATTTATATTCAAATTAAATGCTGTGATATAATTTTATTATATGGTCATTTTTGTATTATTCTTATAGGCCTATTTTATTATTTTTAATTTAATTAATGTATTTGTTATTTTTAAATAATTATTAATATATATTAAGTATAATAATTATTAACAATACCTTGCCGCTTGTCAAACTTTCCAGCATTGTCTGTTGTTTTGTCTTGCATTTGACCTTAGTTCAACCGCTATTGTTTTTGGCTGACTGCACTGTATGAACTTACACACTGTACCACATGAGCCCTATTCAACACAACCTGGTTGTGCCTTAACACTTAAATATGGACCTATAAACAATTCACTCATGGAACCAGGACAGAAAGTGCATCTTGTCTCTTCCGCAATATTTTCCAAACATGTCCAGCAAACAGGAATCCTGTAGCCCTGTGCATGTTTTCCTGTAATGGTAAAGCCATGTGAGGTAGTTAAATGCCTTCTCCATCTCCTGGAAAAGCTCAGAAAAGTCCCTTTCCGTGGTACAAAGGAATGTGTGTAACGGGCTTGAATAGAGCACGGCCCTTATTTTTCCTAACCTCTCCACCCCACTTAGTCGTGCCACTCGTCATGTTTACGCCTTTCCTGTCCTCCTCGAGACGCCAGTTATCCTTGAAAGGAATAAACATGTCTTAAAAGGGAAAAGCCCAGCCTTATTTTGGATCTCTGGGGGTGTACTTCCTCTTTATTGAGGAAAAAGTTTGTGTAAATACAGACACTTTTGAATGTTTCTTTGGCAAGAGCATTTCCAAGGTGTAAACACACAGACTGTGTTTGATTATGTAACCAGCCTAGAGGAACAGGAGATGGATGTCAAGTGAGAAAAATTGTCTTTAGTATGATAATAGTGATATCGATCCTGTGTTTATTCTATAGTTACATAAAAAAAACGCAATGCATTGTTATATAATTTGAGGTCTCAGATGACTTCCGTTGGGTTGTACCGTTTTGGCTTATGCTGTATGTCAAAAATTAGGGTTTGTTTTAAATAAATAGTAGCTCTTGTCATCTTAAGTGTAGTCACTAAATGTTAGGTAAGTGCATTATTATAATAAAAAGAAAGATTATTAATAATTATACATAAGCAATAATATGTCATGTGTTATTATTATAAATAAAAACATTCCAAAATGTATGCCTAGCTGCACATTCATATGTTATATGTAGACCCATATTTCCAGTATAGATTACTTAATAGGTAATAATAATCTGCTGTGTGTGTTATAGGTGCATGCTTACATCATCAGCTACTTGAAGAAGGAAATGCCTTCCCTGTTTGGAAAAGAGAAGAAAAAGGAAGAGCTGATTGCCCACCTGCCTGAGATCTATCAGATTCTGCAGAGAGAGCACCACATCTCACCTGGAGATTTCCCTAATGTCATTAAAATGCAGGTGAGACTTGGCCTGTGTCTGTCAAACATGGGTAAATATTAGATGTTATACTGTGGCTCCTACATATATTTACAAACTAAACAAAACTAACCAGGATGTGTGTTTTATTTAGAGAGACACCAGCTGCTTTGCATGAATAAAAGTTACAACCACTGCTGGTTATTAGATTATGTTAAGTAATGGTGCAGATGGATGTGGATCTGAGGACTGTTTGTTTTGTACAGTGTGTTAGTGCTGTGCTTGAGTTCCTGAGGGGGCTGCTATAGAGTCCCAGCCCTGCTATTGTCTGAGGAGCAGAGTCCATACTTTTACTTTCTTCTGGTCTTGCCTGAGGATGTTTACCCAGTATGATTCTCTAGGCCCACATTAAAAAATTGCATTACAGTATATGTGAAAATAAGACCCCAGTCAAGCACTGTAATGCAGTTTCACGTAATTGTACAGAGATGAATGGAAATAGCTCATTAGGGTATTTCACATTTACCTAACGTCCAGTGAAAACACAGCAGGGTCATTCCGTGTCAACTCAACCATTGGTCATGTATCGCCAAAGATTAATTATCATGAATGACTAAGGAGTAATCCACTGTTTTTTTGAGGGGGGGTCAAAATGAGATTTACCTGAGATTCAGAGTCAGATTACAGAGGGGAAAGATGGCAGCATCTCGTTATCTTTAAACAGAGATTGGTAGGTCTGTTAGACAAATTCCTTTGCAGACGATACTTTTGTTTTCGATAGAGGGAAGCTAGATACATTTCTAGTTTCAACATTATTTTTTCTTCAGACATTCGTCTTTAAAAGAAATAAAGTATCATTTGTATGCAAAGTGACCCAAGTTTGGCTTTTGAGTGCTGAAAATGTGTACAATTTAACCTTTAATTTCTGGAGCCATATTGAGAATCCAATGTCTCTGGAAATTAACCATAAAAAGAAGAGTTTGTTGAGACCTAAAATCTTAAAAGGCATCAAGATATCTTCAATACTTCTTGAGATGCAGGCATGCAAGCTTTGGTGAAGAAGTGCAGACCTACCAAGCTCTGTTAAAAATAACATAACGATTCTGCCATCTTTTTGAAGTCATTCGCACCTCTCTCCAAATCTGGCTCTGAATCCCCCTGTACAAAATAGTAAATATACATTCATCTAATATTTTGACTTCCATCGCTATACATGTTCATCTTTCTTCAGACAAAAAATATTGACACAATCAAAAATGTAAGTAAGATTTTAAAATGTGGTTTGTTTGACTTGGAATGACCCAGCAGTTATTACAAAAAATTACATCGCTAATTACTGACTGCACATATGCTCTCAGTGAACTTTCCAAACAGCCAGATTCCCGGCAGCACTTAAAAGATAAAGGCCATGCTCTAAATAGACTGCAGACAACATTGATTCACTCCAGAATTAGACATCATATCACTGAAATAACTACTTCAGTACTTGGATGGCTTTACTGTGTGTTTCAGTTGTGTATGATATATTATTACAGACTTTAATTTGACATTAAAACGTCTCCTTCTGTCACTCACATCTGCTAACACGCAGGAGCAACTGCAGCACTACGACTTCAGCAGGTTCCCTTCTTTGAAGGTGAAGTTGATTGAATCTGTGGACAGAATGTTGTCCACCAAGATCTCAGGTCTGATGAACATGATCCGAGAGGAAGAAAGCAAACAGCCTCCTCTGATGGTAATGGGTGGAGCCTTTGAGGACTCATCCGATGGGCCTTTTGGTCACGGTTATGGCGAGGGCATCAGTGCAGGGGCTGATACTGAGGACTGGATCGTGAGTCGTGACAAGCATCGCTACGACGAAATCTTCTACACACTGATGCCTATGAATGGGAAAGTAACTGGCATCAACGCCAAGAAGGAGATGATGAATTCTCGTCTGCCCAACACTGTACTGGGAAAGATCTGGAAGCTGGCAGACTGTGATAAGGATGGCATGCTGGATGATGAAGAATTCGCTCTGGCTCAGCATCTCATTAAAGTCAAACTGGAGGGATTCGAGCTTCCTACAGAACTACCCAATCACCTAGTGCCTCCATCGCACAGGAAGAACCCCACTGCAGATATCTTGTACAACCACCAGGAAGATTGATCGTCATATATCTATATATTTATCAGCCAGCTGCTAGCACAAAGTGGCCTTTGCATACTGAAGTCTTACTTCATTGAAAGGGATGAAGCTTTTTTTTGTTAAGCCATCTTGCATCAACAGTCATGTGACTTTCACATGCCCAAGATTAAGTTCACTAACTCAGTGTTAAAGAACAACATATTAAAATTACAGCCCATGCAATGGATTACTTTCAAATCTTGATGTTATTTCACTGTGCTTGTAGACTGTGAATATAGACGGCAGTGCAGTCGTAGATCATTTTTTATGTTATATTACATTTCATATGAACAATTTCAATATGCATAACACATATGACACACTATCACAAAAATCTTGACAGAAGCATCCATTCATTTCATTTAACTCATTCTGTGAATATCTATGAAATTCATTCTGAAACACGTTATAATCTTTTCCATGAATGTATACTTTTAATATGAACTGCATCATAATGCATAAATTTGTAATGTGACCAAATTGGGGGTAAATTAGTATTTCATGATGCAATCAAAATTATGTTCAATACTACTTAAAAAATGACTAGATACACTTTTCTTACACCAGGGTGTTACTTTCTTTTTTTATTGGATTATTTGACATGAAATGTACAAATGTATAACAGCATTATACTGACCAGCACTGCGTTTTGCCAAAGTTTTTTGTTGTTTATAATATTTGTCTTACACTGACTAGGTTGTGAAGAGTTATACTAGTTCATAGCGGCGAGCATTTAGAAATGTGAAACATCTACATTTCATTTTTGTACATTTTTTTCATAATTTCAGTATTCATGAGTGTTCCAGTACCACACTTTCTTACTTCTTTTGAGATTGGAGATTGTCGGCCTCTTCTCTGCCATCTAATTAAAAAAAAAAAAACTTTTTTTTAATAAAATAAATATATACACAATTCTAGAACTTTTACGTAATTGTTTATGTAAAATTATATTTTTTTACATAATTAATAATGTTAAACACAATGACAGTAAGAAACAACAGAGTATTTAAGTTTCTGAGATGAATGATGAAACTAGCGGTCATCATCAATCTCCTTTTTGACATATATACACTAATGCAGATGAATGTAATTATGTATGTTAAACACTGTCACTATAACCATATGTACATTTGAACTAATATACAGAGATTGTATCTGTCAGCTCATGAAGTAGACTGTAATTATTTGACATAAGGCCAACTCTTAAGGCTTTTAAACATGAAAAATCATCGTGTCTATGTGCAGGTGAAGTTGAAATTACTGTAAAATGTGATTAAAGCCATTTATATAGGTGTTTAATGGTGCTTCCTATACTTTAATGAGCCTTTGACGTATATACAACCTTCAACCATTTGTTAATATGTAATTTGCTCATTTTATATGCCATTTTAAATGAAACAAGGGAATGTAATAAATGTTTCTATTTCAAAATAAAAAGTTTCTCAAACTTTATTTTGAAATTCGTAATCATAAGAAACTTGAACATGCACTAAATCGTTTTTGGATAACAGTAATTTCAGTTGTTTTAGCCCCAAATCAATTAGCTTACAAGTGGCATGGCTGTTCCTGGATGGGCCTGTAGAGAGGTGTGTGCTGCTGAATTGCATGAAACACTGAATAAGACTGCAACCTTTACCCCTCATGTAGCACACGGTCAGGTGAGTGAGAATTACCCTCCCTTTCAGTCCATACAACAGCTTCAAAGTTCAGTTCCTTATCACGGATTAGTCTCAAAGAAGATTTATCGGATTATGTTCAAATCATGAATTTTTACCCATGATGAAAGTCTATGATTAGCACTGACTGTGCTTGGGTGCTGAAAACAAACCTTGAGAAGGTAAGTGAATTCAAGATCTACTTCATTCTGTGCATCACAATCCGACAAATAAATGTAATTCTTTTGTAAGTGTTTCAAATAGCTGTAGGACAGCTTTTAAGAAACAAAAAAATGCAGATTATGCAAAAATGAAACAAAGTTTGTCTAAAGAGATGTGTAGTATTACAGTTTGATTGTTCATAATTGTTTTACACTAGATAAAACGTCTATTTCACCGAATTCTAGATATGGGTATAAAAGTATATTTTGTTTATATATAATAGCATCATAGCACTGAGATGCTACTAAGATGATGTTTTACAGCGTAATATCTGAGAAGTATAAAGAAATGAAAAGTTGGCCAGTTTGCTAAGTAATCTGTAATCCTTGACCCCCGACATGTTAATTTATCGCCCCATTTGAAAATGCTAGGTATTTTTATGATCCTTCTGAATATGTCTGTAAAGTCAGGTTTGAAGTCCATAATTACACTGTCAGCAGGACAGGCATGATTGCCTTGATGCTTTCACTTCCTCAAACATAAGAGAACAAAGTTGATTTTTTGAAAATTACTTGAGTCATATTTAACTTTCACAATGACATTTCCTTGGTACTGTCTAATTTTATTTTAATTCCCTGAAAGAACTAAAAAAAAAAAAAATCAAACATGGAGGCCTCACGAATCATGTGTAGGGCTTAATGTTTAAACTCATTGTGGGCAACTATTTATTGTAAATGAACAATCGGTGGTGTCTGGTTTCTGTATCTTTGAAAGATGCGTTTTCATGTGTTTTTTAGGGACTAACACAGTCAGAAGATGTCTAAAAAAGGAGATGGAGAGGAGTCGGATGGCCGATTCAGAGAGCTTCAGGAACAGCGGATGACGGTGCAGAAGAAGACCTACACAAAATGGATGAACAGTGTCTTCTCAAAGAACGGGGTATGAATAAGTCCATCCATAAGCACAACTAAGCACCAACAATATTTTTCCTAAAGCTTACATTACATATCGTGTCATGATCAAGCTTTTTCCTATAGTGTAATCTATCTATAAATATATAAATAATCCACTTCGTTTAATCAGTGATATCTGCTGGTGGCCCGCACAAAAATTCATGATTCACAACAAGATATCACGATAAATCTGGTGATATTTACTGTAATATATAACGTTAGTAATCCTGACTGTAGTCTTGTGACTTACTGTAGTTTACGATATGCTCACTCCAGCATGATTACCTCTAGCTGTGAACCCTTGAACCCAGTTAAGGTCATAAGTATTTTATCATTGTCCATTACATTACCATCTACATACTTCATGTACTTGTCTCACGTTATACGTGTACAGTTCAGTTGCTTATTTGAACAAGTTAGCCCACTGTTTTCTATATATACACCGAGACTGAATTCAATAATGATGAGAGTGGCAGGTAGACATAGGAAAACTCAATAGTTAATTTTTATAAATTGTTATGCAGAAATGACCTTGTAATACCCCAACATCATTAATATTAGATTTAGGAAGGAAATAGTACGGCCTTGACTGCATAATATTTTTATACCTGATTTTTCCACTGTGTATGTCTCGCTTTGAGTGTTATTTTTTAACAGTGGTTACATATTATGTCTTCTCGTACTTACTGCCATTGTTGTGTGAACCCACTGAGAGACTTAACTTACAGAAAAAACACTAAAAGCAGGAAGAAGTGGTGCTACAACAACTTTCCTTGGCTTGTTAGGGCACACAAATATATTAATAGCTGCATACAGGCAGCTGTCTGAAAGAATGAGATGTGTTTTAACATTTCCCTTTCCTTTTCCCCTTCCTCAGTCGCTCCTGTGTATTGTTCTGTATCAAAAAACACCGTTCATAACATGTTTATTATAAAAGGTCAAACTTATCACTAAATATCTAAATATTGATTTCTGAGAATATTTCTTCCACTCTTGCTCTCCGCTGGTTATCAGTTACATGCAAGTTAGCAGTTAGCTAAAGACCGAGATCATTTCTAAAACAATTATGAAAGCAGCAGAAGGTTTGCAGTAATTGCTAGCAGATTTTATTTTTTGAGCATTGCTTCTGAGTGATGAAGACCCACCAGAGAAGCAGGGTGTGCTCTAAGCTCCCTCGATATATATTCCCTGGGTAAGCAGAGCCTATTGGAGGCAGTAAGCAGATCTGCTGAGAGACATCAGATTCCCACAACACATGGATTAGGGAGTGGTTGCAAGTCTCTTGCTTGAAAGCTGAGAGCAGGACGGCTTTACTGAGAGGAGTGTGAGTGAATCACGTCATAGTGGGATACAGTGGCAGTTAGCCAAACACAATGGTAAAACAAAGCAAGCTGCTGGTTTC
>JAUMHP010000072.1:10891933-10911297 GCA_032361065.1 Enteromius trimaculatus | reverse complement strand
GAAAATTGATCCGATCCGTGACTCAAAATCCGTGATATGATCCGAACCGTGAGTTTTGTGATCCGTTGCACCACTATCAGAAATATTAAATGTACTGTTCAAGTAAAATTCCTTTCTTAAAGGAAGGACAAAGTACTGGAAATGAGCAAAGCCAGACGAAAAGCATTGGAAGAATCTCTACTGCTGCAGAAATTCCTGGAAGGAAGTTATGAGGTGTGTGAATTAAACGGCTCCTGCTGAATGTGGAAAATAAAAAGATGACATTCACTTATTGTATGTACTTTGATTTATTTTACACATCAGTGGCTCTTTTATAAAGTCAGTTTCTCATCTGTAAAGGTTTCCTCGTGGCTAAATGAGAAGAACTCTGTGGCTGTTGATGAGAGCTGGAGAGATCCTATTAACCTGCAGGCTAAGCTACTAAAACACCAGAGCTTTGAGGCAGAGATACTGGCCAACCGCAACAGAGTGCAGACCCTCATAAAAGTACGCCACTGGACTATTAAAGAATGTCTGAATATCTGTTATTCTTTTTGGATGTGGGTAATTCAGATTTTAAGTAGCATCAGTGGCTAAAAGAGTTGTTTCCTCAGGAGGGTGATAATATGCTAGCTTCCTGTCATCCTGCTCAAGGCAAGATAAAACCACGAATAAAGGATGTTGATGACATCTGGGACCAGCTTTTAAGCAACTGCAAGGAAAAGAAGTTACGTCTGCAGCAAGCATATCAGGTACAGCATGCTAAAACGTGTACACACTGAAAATACATGATATTATATAGAGGTGCTCCCTGTTGTTCCCCGGTGTTCCCTGGCAATGAATAATAGATATACCAAGATATCTACAAAGCTAATGCAGATTTACTGATGCTGTTCTGAAATATCATCTTGGATAATCTGGTTTTCCTCTAGGCGTTGCAGTTCCAGCGCTCTTTGGATGACATTGAGGAGTGGCTTGGGACAGTTGAGGTAGAAGTGGCAAATAAGGACTATGGTAATGACCTGGCCTCAGTTAGCAGGCTGCTTAAGGCCCTGCAGGGTCTGGAGGAAATGGTAGATGCACACATGGAGAAAGTCCAGGGGCTAGTGGACACATCCAAAGACTTCAGCTCTCAAGGCAACTTCCTTGCAGAAAATATACAGCAGAGGGTTTGGGAGGTGGTCAACAGGTACGTCTTTGTTCAGCCCCAATTTCTTTCTACTAGTGAGTCCTTCACATGCATTTAAATGACGTTGAAATGTGGCAGAAGTCCAAAAACTGATAAAGAAGAAATTAAATGATTTGATAAGCTCTTATTTACATGGATTGGTCTATAAGCATTATTTACAAGTGAGTAATCCTGAAGTTCCAAGATTAAACATTCATGTTACCACTATTCATGAGCTTTGAAATGTCAGTCAAATGATCCAAAACACCACATAATTACTGTGTCATACTACATGTAATCCAATAGCATGTGGTATTGTGTTTAGTTTTTTTGTTTGATTGACAGACTGAGAAGAAAACACTGACATTTAATCATTTCTCTCAGGTATAATGGGCTGGCTGAGCCGCTTCAGGCCCGCAGGGAAACTCTGGAGTCATGGCAGCTGCTGTTCCAGTTCTACAGGGACTTAGAGGATGAGCTGCTGTGGATTCAGGACAAGCTGCAGGCCACCGCCACAAAAGACTGGGGCACCTCCCTGCAGAGTATACAAGCCATAGTCAAAAAACATCTGGTAAGTCTGGTCTAGGAAAACTTAGCGTATGCATGTTTGAACTGCTCTGCTTTAATAAACTGACGTCTTGTTTTGTTACAAGACTCCACAGCATGCACAAAGGGCCATTTCTGATAAGCTGATATCTGTTCTTATAGGTTATGATGCAGGAAATTGAGAGCAGAACCCCTCTAATAATGGCTGTGCAGGAGGCAGGACAGAACCTGGTGCGAGGACGACACTTTGCATCACGAGAGATCAGTGAAAAACTTGCCAAGTTAAAGAAAAACTTTGACACTTTGAAGAAAGAGTCAGCGAATAAAGATCGCCTACTTCAACAAGCACTGAAAATCCAGACATTTCTATCAGAGGTGTGTTACTAGTTCACACTGTAATGTGATTCATATACATATTATTAAATCTGATGTCTCTTCATCATGACCCAGGTTTGCCAACTGGAGCAATGGATGGAGGAGCAGAGGCCTGTATTAGAGTCCAAGGACTACGGAAAGAGTGAGGAGGCCACTGATGCTTTCCTCAGGAAACTAGACACGGTTGACCTGGAGTTGGAAAGCCAGCGTGGAAAAGTAGAAGCACTTCTGAAAACTGGCACTGATCTAGAAAAGTCCCAACATCCCAACAGGTGCAGTTATTGGGTCATGATAGCATTGATTCATTGAGTTAATTGCTGATTTTTGTAATGTTGAAAACGGTTGCGCTGTCTAATATGTTGATAGAAACAGACACACTGGGATCCTTTGGTTAATAGAAAATTCAAATAAACTACATCAGTTTGAAGTAGAAATCTTTTATAACATTAAAAAAAATATTTATATACATATAGTCACTTCTGATCGATTTAATTGCATCCCTGCTGATTAAAAGTATTAACCGAACCTCAACGTATGTTAGCTTTGGAGTCAAAAACCTCAAATAATAATGTTTTGAATGTATAATGTGTCTTTGCAGTCATTTAGTGAGTAAGAGCCTTGAAGATATGCATGGTGGGTTTGAGACACTACTGCAGCTGTCTGCTCAACGTCGCACAGAGTTAGAGAATCAGTACAATCTCTATGTATTTGAGAGAGAAGCCAAAGACCTACAGAACTGGCTCCTTTCTCGCAAAACCACCGCAGAGTCTGATGACTTTGGACAAGATCTGGAAGGGGTGGAGGTAAAATTGACTCAAAAATAGAGTAGAAACCTGCTATACAGTTTTACGTTTAAAGGCACAATATGTACATTTTGTAATAAAATATCCAAAAACCACTCACACTGTTATATTTCATGCAGTTGTGTACTAGGATTTATTAATTTAAAGAAATCTAGATTTAAATGATGAACTGTTCCTTGTCGCCTTTAAATAACACAATATCCGCGCTCTTCTCGGTTTCCGCCTATGAACACTACTGCAACGTGGCCAAAGCGGAAGTGGTAGTTATTTACTGTGCATTTCTATGTCATGGATCATGATTACACTCTCGACAATCCCCAAAAAACGCAGATGTATAAACAGATGTATAAATTGAAACAGTCAGCAAAATAAAGTGAGAACAAATTTCGGCGTGGCCAAATTTCACGCAAACCTCAGACTGGACAGAGGCTGTGCAGGTGGTAAGGTGATATAAATGAGCATGAACATATCCCAATGTTCAACGCTTGGTCATCAAACTTTACCTCTGATATTATTTTGAAAATGTGACCTCTAGTGGCGAAAATACATATTGTGCCTTTACTATATTCTTGATAAATTTGCCTTTATCTGTTTTTTTTATATCTTAATAGTAAATGACTTTGGATTAGAAGTCATACAACATTCATATACTGTCATATCGGTCATAGTAACTTATAAAAAGATGTTTAACTTTCTTAGCTGTAAGAACTATTTTAGTCATCAAAATTGATTTTAAATACACTTGCTCTTGTTAGGCACTACAGAAGAAGTTTGAGGATTTTGCAGAAGAAGTCGGCACTCTGGGCCAGAATAAGCTGAGTACGGTCCAAAAGCTGAAGCAGACGGTGCAGTCATCAGAGGCACAGGAGAAAGAGAGAGATCTACTCAAGCTCTGGGAGGATTTAAACAAGGCTACGAAAGCAAGAGCAGAGGTAATATTAAACATAACTCGTCTAAGGAGGCTCACTGTTTATATATGAGTGCAAAAACTGAGCCACTTCTTAAAGCTAAAAAGATAATGTTTTGACAGAATCTGCGTTCTGCTCGAGAGGTTCACCAGTTTGACCATGACTTGCATGAGCTTAGGAGCTGGATGAATGAGAAAGAGGTGGCTCTGGATTCTGAGGAGCAGGAGAATGACCTGCTCAGCGTCCAAGCTCTCATCCGCCAACATGAAGGCTTGGAGGTACCCAATATTCACACGCACTTGTTGCTATCAGATTAACGCTTAATTAAAAGCATTTAAAGTACCACAGGTGGATTTTTAAAATAGTACAACCTGTTTCATCAGAGAGACCTTGCAGTGATAGAAGAAGACGTGTCTCGTCGAAAAGATGAAGGCAAAGCTCTGATCCGAAAGGGTCCTCGAGTGAGGGACAGTTTGAGCGAGAGGCTGCAGGAGGTGGAGGAGATCTGGAACAGCCTGCTGGAAAAGGCTAACCAGCGCAGGCAAAGACTTCAACAGGCAGAGGCCGTTCAGAGATATCTGACTGAATGGAGAGAGCTGATGTATGCAATATTTTCTTCCCCTCTCTCCCTAGTAGTTTTCCATGTGTCGTTCTGTCGTTTTACACTGATGTTGTTGATTGTGTCTTAGGGGCTGGCTTAAGGAGACACTGTCTCTAGTGACAGGGGAGGGTGTTGTAGGTGAGGTTAAAGACCTGGAGCAGCTTATGAAAAGACACGAAGAGTACCGCACACAGATTGACAGGCAATTGGACAGATCAGAAATGGTTAAAAACGAAGGGAGACGTCTGATGGAAGAGGGGAACTTCATGAGTCACGAGGTATGACAGTCACGCTTAAAGGCTGGAATACAATACACAACTTTTAGCCTGATTGTCAGTCAGGACGAGTTGACACTAGTTATACCAGTCCATGTGCACATTTCAGGGGGTCTGAGTTTAAAATTAAAAGTTAAAAACATATTCAGGTAGATTAAGAAAAAGCTCAAAGCAAGCAATATGTGATTGACGAGTACAGTGTTCATTGTGAACCTTCTTATAAAAGCATTATGTTGGTCAAAGCAGATGAAAATAAATCTGTAAAAAGTATGTAAAATCACTATATATGTGTGCAGCTGGAGGACCGTCTAATCGAGCTCCAGGACCTGGAAGTGCGAGTGCTGGAAGCCTGGGCTGAAAGGAGAGCTCAGTATCAGGAAGACCTTGAACTGCAGCAGCTGCAGAGAGAGCTGGAGCAGGCCGAGCACTGGCTCAACAACTATGAGAGTGCACTCAAAGCAGAGGACTATGGGGTGGGAACATTTTGGAAAAACGTTTACATTTTTGTTGGCAGGATAAGACTCTTGGTTGCACTTCATTTTACATTACATGTACTAACAATGCACTTACAGCGTACTTACACAAGAGAGTACTGCAATATAAAGTAACTACATAGGATAGGCTTTAGGGATATGCTCCCGGTTAGTGCCTAGTTTTTACCTAATTATTGCAATAACTTCAGTAGGAACATAGTATATATATATATATATATATATATATATATATATAGTACATGAGGAACAGGACTGTAAAATAAAGTGCTACCAGACTGCCTATAGAAAAAAACAGCTTCATCAAATCTAACTGTACTGAATTTGTGGACAGGACTCTGTTTCAGATGTTCTGGAGTTGATGAAGAAGCAGGAGGATCTGGAGGCCATGATTCAAGCTCAGAGTGAGAGATTTAATGCCCTTCAAGCCAGAAAAATACAGGTAAAAGCATAACATTTTTAATTGCACATTCATTTTTATATTAATTTTTAATATTTTAAGTGTGAAAATGTGTTTCAAAACATCCACATTTATCAGTTTTGCTGGACCTTTTTGTCATTTCTCTGCTCTTTCTTTGGCGTACCAGAGGGAAAATAAAATAAAAGAAATTCAGAGCGGTAGGGACAGGCCTGTTCGCGTAACGTCCCTAAAGCGAACACCATCTGAGAAACCAGCTTCGCTGCCAAGTCCCTCACTGACCAGTCCTGTCCTAAGAAACAGCGATGGCAAGAGCGATAATTCATCCACACCCTCCCGAGTTCCTACAGCCAGGTCTGCCATCCCGCGGAGAAGCAGCAGCGGTAAAAATGAATCCTCCGTGGTGTCAAGAGTGGCATCTGGCCTCGGAAGAAACAGCACCAGCGACAGCGACACCTTAACTGCCACCGTCAAACCATCCACCTCCAGCCCAGAATCCTCCCCAGAAGCTTCCAGTGCTGTTTACAAACCCCATTATTTACACAACGCCCCCAAGATTGACCATACCACATCTGAAGATGAGGTCAATACTCCGAAACAGACAGAACCCTCCTTCAATGTCATTGCTAAACCAAAGATCATTCCTAGGCGTCTGAAACCGTCAACCCCTGATAAAGAGATTCTGGATCCTCCTACGTCAAAACCCCCTGAGCCACCCTCCAAAGATGAAGAAATGGTGGACAACCAAACCTCAGAGGATAAAAGCCTTCTTTCATCCACCCCACCAGAAAAACCTCAGTCATCTCCTCCATCTTCCCTTTCAGACGTAGAAATACAAACATCCACTTCTACTGAATCTCAAATAGGGACAAATGTTGCCACCAAGGTACATGCTACTAAAGTGCTTTTCTTTTAATACTCCACTTTTCTTTTGGTCTAACATTTGTGTACTTTTCAAGATCAGAGCAAGACGTGCCAAAATGGAGGGTGCCTTGGAGATTAAACTGAAGCAAGGAGGAAATAAAGTAAGCTTTTCAACCAACACCGATGGTGATATTGATTAAAAAGCTTTCTCTGACATCCTTAGCTCCACTTCTTTGTTTATAGTGTGGTTTTGTTTCTGTAAGAGCACTTAATGGTGTAACATTGATCTGTTGGTTTGGATCAGGGCTTGGATCACTGGGAAACAGTCTATGCACTACTGGAAGAGGAGACACTCAATCTGTTTAAAGACCAAGGTGCCGCCAGTGAGGTATGAGTCTACACACACAACATGGTCTCACACACACCTGGCTAGACACGCTAGTGAAAGAGGGACTCAGTGAGTGCTGTGTTTATTATTAATTAACTATATATTCAGACAGGAAAGGCAATTATTTTAGCAGACAACCCCTGCATCTGTGAGTCCACCACATGATGACAATAATTACATCAACTCAAGGAGATGTTTTTGCGGTCGACTTTATTTTTCCCTTTAATCCGTGTCATTTAATACAGAACTGTACACGCTGGCCGCCGATTACATTGGCTGAAGCAGTCTGTAAAGACAATCCGTACTACAGGAGAAAGGAGAACACATTCAAAATCATGTGAGTTATGAATCACGCCACCTGCCACTGCAAAAGCAACATCTGCTCACGTGTGAGATGAAAACAAATCTGTAATCTGGTTTAGGTTGAGCGATGGCAGTCACTATCTGTTTGCCGCCTCTTCTCAAGAAGAACAGCAAGAGTGGTTGAAGGAGCTGCAGAACTGTACAAATTCAACGGCGTCCTCAGAAAGTCCTGGGTAAAATTATATAAACAACAACAATGACTGACAACTACCATAATGACGAACAACATAAATATATATGCATTCACGTACTAACATTCAAAAGTCTGCAATCTGTCATTTTTTTAATGTTTATGAATGATGCCTCTAATGCTTAACAAGGTGCCAATTTATTGTTATAATTTAAAATAAATAAAATTGTATGCATGTATATAATATAATATATTCACTTTTAATAGCTGGGCATTATTCGATTCATAATTAGATTCATAACTGAAACTTTTATTAACTTCTTGGTTTTTCACTTGAATAATTACTTGATTTGTTTCTTTAACGTGTCGTTTGTCTTCGACCCATTTACATATATATCAGTGAAAGAATCAGATTATTGGATAACTAGGTTTTCTCACATGCTCATGTGATTGTGATGTTTGTCCCCACACAGAATTAACACAGAAGCAAGCAGAGAAAGCTCCGAGCAGTGTGAGTCTGTGCCAGCCGACACATCTGACACACAAGATTCCACCATAAAGTCGAACCAGGAAAAGGGTGAGAGAACAAACAGAGCCCGAGTACTTCTGTGCGTTTATGTGTGCCAATGTGTGTGCTTCTGCTTAACACTTACTGTGCGTTTGTATTAACAGAAGACTCCGCAGAGAGCTGCGAGACAGAGAGAGAGCCACCACCTAAACCTCCCCACACTTATTACAACAAACACCGCTATCCTGACGGAGGAGAGAGCCAAGACTCAGGTGAGATCCCATACCTGCTATGAGTCATGCCATAAGTGTGGCTGTAAAATCTAATTACTCAAGGGTAAGTAGTGTCTAGTATCAAGGCTTTGGACAGAAATTACTTTCAAATGCAACCAGAATGAATGAATCAATCAAAATCAAAATGTGTTTTTAATATTATTGTGATAAAAAAAAATAATAATAAAAAATAAAAATAATAATAATAATAAAATAAAAAAACTTTTTTCATTTCAGTAAGTGTGACCCAAAGTGTAAGAAGTCTACAGAGGAACCAACCCCCAACGTTCGCCCCACCTCCTCCACCACAAAACCAGGCTGAGAATGGAGCCAAGGACAGGGCCAAAAACAGGAGCGCCTTCATGAAATTTTTCAAAAAATGATTTTTCACGCAACAGATTTGATGTGGCAGTGGTTGAAAATTTACTTCTTTTGAAAATTACATTTATAGATGCTATTTATATTTGAATCTAATATTATACATTATTGTTATTATTTAATAGAATCGATGTTTAATCGAATCAATAACTGTTTTGTGATTACAGATGTGCAATGATACCTTGTGAATAATTGTTTGTGTGTATTGAATTCCATGATATGCAAGTGTTTCACAACTAATGGTAAATGTTAAAATGCAAATCTTAAAAACTTGAATCCATCAGATTAGGTTTTTTTTTCCGTTTATGAATATATTTTTGTTATATGAATAAAGATAATGTGCTGGCTTCTGATTGTGTTCTATTTATAGATTCTTGTGCTGATGAAGATGTATGCTGTTTAGGGTGGGTTCAGTGAAATGGGTGAAATGGAACAAAAGGTTATTGCCATTTTAACCTCAGTAAACAATCAAATGTTAAAAAATGTCAAAAATTGTTGTACGTGTCTTTGTTATAAAATGAATAAGGTAAAGCAGTGCTTACCATATTCACGGGGTCTACAGTTATTACATTCACGTTTGTTAAATATTATTTTAACACATTAAGACCTGCAACCTACATACAATCAGAAAAAAATGCTTTTCTTAGATTTTTGGTTTGTTTTCAGTCAAAATATCTATATATTCTTTAATCATTAAGGATTTTCTAGACAAATAAAAATGGATTAAGCAAAATAATCTTATTTCAAACATTGGCAGATTATTTTAAGGGAAAAGTAAGGAAAGAAGTCATTTGACTGTCGCAAAACTTTCCTCGGAATAACATAATTATGATGTTAGTTATCTACCACATGATGGCGCTACACACTATAAAAACGTCCTTGAAAATATACCCTACAAAAAGTTTATAAGCATTTTATCGTTTGGGATAATTCAGAAACATGCTTTTTTTTAAAAAACTGTATAAACAGTAAGAGGCGAAAAATAAACATATTTTTCACGATTATTATCGGGATATTTAAAGCTTTGAACACATTTTTAACAAAACCTATTACAGTCTATCATAAGCTATTTCAGTTTCAGATGCGTCGCACAGCAATAATGCATAAACTGAATGACAATGATTACGCACGATTTTTCTTTCTTTTTTTGTTTTGTTTTTGTCAGTGAAATCTTAATGTGACCTTAATATGTTGTCGTCTTTGGCAAGAACACTAGCATATTATGACTAAAAACATCTCGCACTGTTTTTATTTATAGACTGTATTGTTGTTCTAGAAACACACAGCAAAATGACATATAGTCTATAGTATAGTAACACTCCATACATAAAAAAAAAATTAATTAAACTATTTTATTGAAGTCAGGACTGAAGAGGAAATTAGCTTTCAAAATGGCTTCAATTTATCAGTTTATCTATTGTGGCTTTACAAAGAGAATAATCACTTTTTTGACATACTCTAACAGGATGTATGAGACACATTCTTGCATGGGTTGTGTCATTTTGACCGTGTGTATTTGTTATTTAGAAGCCTGTTGGAAAATACCAAAAAAGCACATATTTTGTTATAATGGAAAAAAGCGAGTTTCCCCAAGAAGCGCAAAAGAAGACTGTGCTGTGATTTTTGCTCTCCGCTAGAGGGCGCTCGAATAAAGACAAGCTCCATAAGACGGGTTTGACTTTGTGCAGGAATACCTCCCTGCTACACTTTTCGTTTCAACACAGGCGTATGTTTGTTAAGGTAAGTGACAACTGTGTTTATTTAAGCGACGTGTTCACGAACATTTCAGTCGTTTTAGCAAGAGCCCACATCACTGCAAAACTTTATCAACCTACTATCACCAACACAGGCTACTGCTATAAAGACGGAGACGGTTCTATAGTCTAAATAAATGTATCAATGGACATTATTTATTGGAAATAATTTGATTAAACATTTCAGAAAATAACAAACACTGTCTTCATACGCACAGAACCATGAACTTTATACATAAGCCTATAGCTGCAAGCTTGGTCATATCAGTAGGCAATTCATATTAGTTTAATGCAAATATTGAATGAAATAAATCAAGAAATATTTAAGAATAAAACCCCCTCTCGTTTACTTTACAATCCGTTAGCACAAGATGTGGCCATTGTTTTTACATATTGTGTTTAGGGCTTAATAAAAAACAATAAAATGTACCGGCTGTGTGTTACAATTCACATATAATAAAGTGGCATATTTATGGAATTAACCAGATGATAATTTTACTCAGGCTGGGTTTTGTTAACGGCCCGTTGCAAACCAAAATGAACTTTGCAGTTGTGCGTAAGCTCGTGTTTAATACCTGCTATAAATCAGTCCAGCTAACGGGAAAAATGCACGCACTTCAAGGAAAATGTGTGGACAATTTGAATCAAATAAGGAAAGTTTGCAAAGTATCCGCATACCTATTTCTAATCACTTTGATTTTTTCGCGCCTAGTCTTTATTGTGCACTTTAGTTGCAGTCAGACACTGCACGAGGAGACATTAACATCTTGTTTGCTGAAGGTGGGCTACAAACATGTGTCATTTATTATAAAAACAACCTAATATAATCGAGTCACAGCCTCACCCACTCAAATTGTTATTTTCTCTTCGGCTTGGAAGGGTCAATAGCTTTATCAAAGTACATTAAAAGCAACACGTGGGATGTGCGTCGATACAAACGGTCTGAAATATATGCAGTCACTGATGTCATATTTATAATGATTATAGCCGACTGTGCAACTTGTGCCAGAGTTTTACGTTTTTGTTGAATAACAAGTTTAATTTATGGTTGCAATAAAAATGTGTGCAGTGCGACCAATATTATACAGTTAATGTCGATCAGTAATACTTAGGCGTGTTCTCCATAAACTATATTTTACAATTTGAAATGAAATAATAGCGCATAGGCTAACGCATACTGGTGTGGGTTAATGCATATGGCCACTTAAATAATGCCAAACAACCACAACATAAAAAATAGTTTATTATTATTATTATTCGTGTTACTTTGATAGGCTGGATTTGTTGAAATAAGTTTATTTGATTGATTTGAACGTTTGCATGAAATGATATGCTTTGAGTTTATTATTAAAATCGCACCTTGTGGGAATCCAGTACGCTTGTTTGTTTGTTTGCGTGTGTCTGTGTGTACGATTTGTTTGCACATGTGAATGCGTGTGTGCCGTGCGTGTGTCTGTTGTTCAGTCAACCCCCCTGCAACGTCCCCAGCACAAATACACACATATCAGCCCTTCCTTTACTAGAGAAACCTCAACCGTAAATATAAAGCAACTAATTGACGCCGTTATCCGCGAGGTTATCCATGCATCCTTAATAACCCTGCTTTTATTCATTATTATTATTTTGTAGATCTATTCTTAAAAATACTAGGGGCCTTAACTAGTGCTATTCTGGTATATAAAGTCCTTATTTTGTGTAAGGAGGTTTCTCTAATATCTTACAACAGATTGTCTAAATTCTTATAACTCACACAAATAATGGCTATATTTCCTCCAGATTTCTGATCATGCCTTCTATATTTAGCCTGCTGTTATTGGTTATTGTCTACCCTGTCAATAGTAAATTCGTATCTAAAAACGTACCTAGAAACAAATGATCATATATTGCTTATTATTAATATTAGTATTATTATTAGCCTATTATTATTGTTTTGTTATTAATAGCAAAAAGCGTAGGCTATATCATTGTTCTTATCCACTGCCTTGTAATTGTTCATATGATATTGTTCCTGGGGGTGCTTAGAAGCATGATTATTAACACGCTAGAAAGAAAGATGCTTATAGCGTCTTATTATGTGGATGAACGTCATCCTATCGATTAAGTTCAGTGTCGTTTAGCTGCATAAACGTGCGACTAAGTAGCTTACATCGCTACATGTAGCTACGGACTTGACACTTTTAAGCAAAACAGTTCAAATGTGATATATAGGCAAGGACGAATAAGTAGGCTATGCGCATCGTATAAATATAGCCGATCGCCAGAAAGGATCCGCGTTTAATGCAAACGCGACACTTTTTTAGCGAGTTTTATCAATTAATGTTATACCTGTGTGCTGTAGCTTCATGTGCATTAAAAGCCATACATTTCCGATACAGGAAGTAGTACCTGTTTTTTGTGGCTACCTTTGAGTCCCTTTTGTTTTTCCCCCTGCGGTATGAAAACAAATTGAGGACGCATGGATATGTTGAAACAGCACTCTACAATTATAAAAAAAAATTGATTGAGGTTATGTGGTCTGTTTTCTTGGTAGGGGTTTGCTGGGGGAAATGAAAGCCATTGTTGACTGGGCATGAGCATTGGTGGATCTTGTGTATCCTTACGCACTGGAACAGGCGCTAAGAACTGCTCAATGATTGGCTGCACGGTTAATACTTATGCTGCTGTGGTTGGCTGCAGTCTCTAAAAAGGTTCAAGCAATTTTTTTACAGCTTAGTGTCTGTGGCTCCGTAATTAATTGTAGCTAGCTGTCTCATATCGACGTGTTTTTAAGGAACATGAAATAGTTGTTGTGTTTTTTAATTAGAGGAGTTGCCAGAGCAAGAGATTTGAAGCCCAACTGCTGCTGCTGCTACTGCTGGTTGTTGCTACTATATCTTACTTGTGATGTTGGATATGGGAGAAAGGAAAGAAGTCAAAATGATTCCTAAATCATCGTTCAGTATAAACAGTCTGGTTCCCGAAGCCGTGCAAAGCGACAACCACCACCACCACCACCAACAACAACACCAACACCACAGAACGGTGCATGAGGAAGAGGAGAAGACTCCTTTACCTGTCCAGGCACAGGAGCAAAAGTCGGAGAACACTTGCGCTAAAAGTGACAATTCATCCCACGACTCCTCGTGCACCGACGACAAGGACAAGCAGGAAGAGAAACGGGACTCGAAGGAGGGCGAAGGAGGCAAAGAAGGCGACAAGAAAAACGGCAAGTACGAGAAACCACCTTTTAGCTACAACGCTTTGATTATGATGGCTATCCGGCAGAGTCCGGAGAAGCGGTTAACCCTTAACGGCATTTACGAGTTCATTATGAAAAATTTCCCGTATTACCGGGAGAACAAGCAGGGATGGCAGAATTCCATCAGACACAACCTGAGTTTGAACAAATGTTTTGTCAAAGTGCCCCGGCATTACGATGACCCCGGGAAGGGAAACTACTGGATGCTTGACCCCTCCAGCGACGACGTGTTCATTGGCGGCACGACGGGCAAACTTCGGCGGAGATCGACCACTTCTAGGGCAAAACTGGCGTTTAAAAGGGGCGCGAGGCTTACTTCCACCGGACTGACATTTATGGATAGAGCTGGCTCTTTATATTGGCCCATGTCGCCGTTCCTCTCGCTCCACCATCCGAGGGCGAGCAGCGCGTTGAGTTACAACGGTACGTCGTCGGCTTACCCTAGTCACCCAATGTCCTATAGTACAATGTTGACTCAAAACAGTTTGGGGAACAATCACTCTTTCCCTGCCTCCAATGGCTTGACTGTTGACAGACTCGTGAATGGAGAGATTCCGTACGCCACACACCACCTCACAGCGGCCGCTTTGGCCGCCTCAGTGCCATGTGGGCTCTCCGTGCCCTGCTCCGGGACCTACTCTTTGAATCCGTGTTCAGTGAACCTACTGGCGGGTCAGACCAGTTACTTCTTTCCCCACGTCCCTCACCCATCCATGACCTCCCAGAGCAGCACGTCCATGAGCTCCCGGGGCGCCTCTTCCTCCTCCCCGCAAACGGCCTCCTCACTCCCGTGTGACTCCTTAAGGCCTTCTCTACCTAGTTTTTCCTCCGGACTTTCCAGCGGACTTTCTGACTACTTCACACATCAGAATCAAGGGTCAACATCAAATCCACTTATACACTAACTAGCATCCACAGGATCAGACTGTAAGTGAACATTTTACACCAATTTACACTGTAATATATATAAATGAAAAAAAAAATTAAGGAGAATGAACGGACAATGCAAGCCGAATTCCAGGTATTTTGTATTATTATTATTATTATTATTATTATTCTGCATTTATTTCTGACTGTATACAAACGTCAAGTGTCGCGGAACTGTTTATTATTCCACTGTCAGCAACGTGCAATGTGACCAGAGTAAAAAAAAAAAGATTAAGCATAGGTTTTTTTTTTTTTGGAAAGGCAGTATGATTACTTTAGAATGTTTATTTAAATAGTGGTTGCAGTTTTGTCTAATTTTAAATGTTAAAATATCTAATACGTTACAGAAAACCCTCCAGTCATCATGTTTGCAGTATTATCATGTCATGACCGCACTGGTGGGGTGAGATTTTTCAAAAATTAACACAAAGGTTTATTTTAATTTTTAAATAAATATGTTCTATAAGTGCACAATGCCCGTTCAAATCCGTGGCTCCTTGTTGTTTTGTTCTTTCAATAATACAGACTGAATAATGCATCTATAGTGCATTTTATACATATATTAACAATACAGTTTCTTTGTAGACCAAAGAATGGGTATCAATCAACAAAATATAGTTTTTTTTCAGTATTCATAACTTTACAGACAGTTCTGAAGGAGACAGACGTAATGAATGCTTTTAGCTTGTGTTTGCATATTTACTGTATGTGGTCACCACCATGCAGGTCACATTCTTTTTGTAATTAGTGAAATGTCAATACCTGTTGTAATTATAGGTTAACTTTGCGAACGTGTAACCCGTGTTGAGTAAATGCCTCATAAAATATTGAGTGATTGTTTATGTCGTCTTTAAATTCCATGGTTGTGATTTTGTGGTCTTATGCCCGTGTTTGTCGCTTAAACTGTTAACCGAACAAAATAAAAAAAAAGTAGGTTAAGTACATTTATTACGAACATTTTGTCTTTTTTGAAGAGCTAGCGTTTACAGTAGCTGTCTGACAAGATGCTGATTAGCATAGTGTGTGTTTAATCAAACATTTAAGCGACAGTTTGCGGGTATATCTGAAGGCCCCGGCCTGCAATGTGTTACAAACATGAACTTGCATATTTATTTTAGGAAATGGGGACGAAAAAATGACACACACACACACACACACACACACACTATTTGGGATGTTTTACAGTTTTTGCAATAATATAAAAAAGAGCAAACAATGGCAGTCGATAGAGACTAGAATCTTATTAGGATATATTACTATCGTAGGCCTAAAAACCTACCTGAATATCTAATTCTTCCCTTCCTTTGGTTACTTTATTCTATTTTGTTCTGAAATATTTTGCTGTAGCTTATTACACATTTGTTACAAGCGTCTCCTGGTTGTAGAGGTCATACAAAGCAATGCATAACGCCTGATAATCACTGTCAGCTCTTGTTTATCAGCCAACAATAGAGTCATTAGTTGCAATAGTACAGAGCAACAACTTAGCTTTCAGCACTTGAAGTCCAGTAATTTGTTCATGTTTTTTAAAAGAGACATTGTACTAAATGTGCCCAACCGTAATGCAATAACCTCTGTGCTTTATACAATAGACCGGTGGAACTCAATATCTCCTCGCAAGATGTTATCGCTCAAATGTTAAACGGGGTGACCACTCAAAAACAAAAGTAAAAAAGGAAAGGTCAAATTTAGAAGCATCATTTTTTTTTTCTCTTATAAGAAAATAAAAACAATGAATAAAAAACGTGACGATAATTTACATGCAAAATTATTGTTTATTATTACTATCTTTTATTTATACCTGAATATCGGTGCATATATTTATTTATACAGATGCAAAATAATTATTAGGGTTTAAATGTAATAGGCTACTGTTTTCCATTTTAATGATTTCATTTCAGTGTACACCTTGTAATACAAAGAGTTTAGGATAAAGCAGAGCTTGCATGTAGCATGTGGATGTTAAATGATGGTAGCATCGCGAACAAAGCATTTTCAGTGGGAATCGATGACAGCAAAATTATGATCTTTAGCCAGTTTATTTAATTGGTTTGCATCTGCTTCCGGTCAACAGCGTGAGTTTTCAAACCACAAAGATGAACAGCCGCTCTACCTGAAGCTCAAGCGAGGCCTAGAACCGCACCAATAATTGAAATCTGCGAGGGAATCATTCTCGGCTCGACGCTGTAGACCCCATAGTTAAGACGAATCGCTTGTATTGAATTGTACAGACGTTTATGCAGACTTAATGAAGCGATGCGCTTGAAATAATAGTTATTTTTTCCTTTGTGTCTTTTGACAAGATCTTGTAAGCAGGGTTTAGTCACAGGCTACACAAAAGGCGTGGTTTCTGCTTATTACCCTGAGGCACAGAGAGACTGTGAGGGGAACTGGGGACAGCACGCAAGCACATCAGCATCCTAATACCGCAGTGTCCTGCTAAAAATAAGTATTAAAGAATATATGATCAATATAAAACAAAACGTACTATAAGTACAATATTTTCCCCAATTCATGAAAATCGCACATAAATTTTACAATAATTTTATTACTGTCAATTTCATATAAAGCATTTGGTATGTTCCTAAAATGAAACTGAAATAATTATTTGAGCTCTATGACTAAAGCGCTAATGCATACGTGCTATCTGCACAATCAACTATAGCCTAAACTGTCAAATCTGTTATGAATATTGCGACAGCTTGTGCTTAAATGTTCCGTTCTGATTTGCACACGAAATTAATATTCCTGCCATGTCGCCTTGCTTGGTATTAGTTGTCTTATAAAATGTCACTATGAAGTGGCCAGATTAGAATATGTGAATATGTGAGTTTTAATGCTTATACCACTTTCGCCAGTTCACATATAATGGTGTGGTAAAATGAAGCTGATCTAACTCTGAACCATTAAAATACTTGTAAAAAGCAAAGGACGTTTCCTCTCTTCAAGTAACACGAGCCAGGCAGAGTGAGGGCGCTAGAATGACGCAGAACTGTAGTGACATTAACTTCATATCTTTGCAAAATACATGGCCTCTCGTAAACTTAGTTTTCCCTGTGGCAAGACGAACTGTAATATCATTTACAAGCTGTGAAAATACCCCACACAAGAGATAATGCAGAAACTAAACAGCCTTCTGGCAATGATATGCACAAAATACAAAGAAGCTGTGGAATGTTTAATTATTATTATTATTATTAAATCAATGAATCATTAAAATTAAAACCAATAATTTTTTTTTTTTTTTTTTTACAAAATATCATAGTAAAATCATATTGTGCATAAATGAATATGTACAAAATTACATACTATTTATCAGTGAGTACAAATGTAGGTTATCGTGTCATGATTTTCTTTTTCCACACTCACAAAAAAAAAAAAACACTTTTCCTTTAGCAATATAAAACTAGATTTACTTTGCTATTAAACCAAGTAGGCTGATCCTCTTTGCCTTTAAATCAAAATGCTATTTTGGAAGAGGGTTTGTGGTATATCCCGGTCTATATTGTAGTAAAATATTTGCTTGGTGAAAGAAAACATTCGACAGATCGTGAATAATCGTTTTAATGAGTGTGTGTAAAGCTCCCGACTTAGTGAAGTGAGCTGTCGAGTTAAACAAACAACTTGCATCATGATGAAATTATATTGTTTAAAAGCATATGTAATTCTTGTAGTTCGTGGTCTCTCTTGAATTGTATATACAGAATTGTAGTTATTCAAGATACGGTCCTAGTGTTTTAAAAGGCGTAACTTTTATGAAAAGCAGATAATAAAGACGCTTTTCGTATCAATCAGAGACAATATCGCAAATTAATATTTTGGCAAAATTGTCTATCGAATAGGTACTAGTTAAAATACAACATTTAAGCTAATTATGCAATTTGATCTGGTATAATATTATCCGACTGTGTTTTTTGTGTCTTGTGGCGAAAAGGTGCTACACTCCTGCAAACAAAGGTGTGACTAGTATTACTATTACAAGCAGGAGAGCAATATCACTTATTTAAATCCTTATGTTTTTGGTCTAAATTGTAGTCTTGCTTTACTACGGTTTTTAACCACAACGGGGCAAGTCTCCACTTAGAGACTATTTGTGTTCCGGCTCGTTTTGGACTTTAACCCCAATGGGATAAGCAGCCAAAAATAAGGTGCACCATATTTAGTGTAAGTAAAAATAAAAAGTCAATTTGTGAAATTTGTGAATTAATCATGATCGTTTAATGTTTATTATTTTAAAGAGTTTTATTTCTGAAGTTGCGCTGTGTGTCTTTTGGCCTGTGCGTTCACTCCAGTTCTCCGTTATTTTCACCCCTGTTTCTTTCTACTCGTGTCTCTCCGTCTATCTTCGATCTTATATTACCCGTGCTAGTGAACATGAAAGCATTTCTCAATAAAATATTATAAATTAATAATTTTGTCAATATTTTCTCACGCGTTTGTCGATTGCTGTCTCGGCTGATCAGAAATATTGTAAGTTCACAAAGTCAGAAAAGTGCTGGAAAACGGGGGGAATAAAAGATTTCAATCTGAGTATGCGCGATCATTTCCGATTTAATCATTTGCTGTTTGTTAAGACAGGCTATAATAGAATTTTTGTATTTATGTTTTTATTTATTTTTATTTTTTTCTCACAGATTGTCTCTTATTGCAAAAGTGTTAAAACACCAAAGGGCATATACTGTTGAAGGTTTCGTAGCCTATATCATGCAGTTTTGACGCTGCTACTGTTTTGCGCCTACATTCTCCCTCGGGGGATATGCCTGTCTGTCTGTCTAAAATGAATTATTTTACTATTAATTGTGATATTCTGAGCCTTAATATCGTTCTTTCTTCTAACAGACCTCAAAGCCATTTTTGGAGAGTGACACATAAAAGACATGCGCTGAACCAATATGTTTAGTCTGGTGTATTTAGTCACAAGAAGGAAACACCACCTGGGATGCATGATGTAATAACATCCATTCAGGCTAATGAACAA
>JAUMHP010000072.1:10869398-10885578 GCA_032361065.1 Enteromius trimaculatus | reverse complement strand
CTAAAAAGATATTGAGAGCATTTGCCAAAATGATGACCAATTTCTCATGCATGTACCATTGCCCATGTTTAATGCACATAATCTGTAATGTCAAATAAACAGTCCACAATTAAGAAAATAAGATTACAATAAAGAGTCAATTCTCTTAATATCTTGAAATAAACTCCAAATCCATACCTGAATTGAGCAATTTTCACTGTAGATAACAACTTAACAGAGCTTTTGCATGTATGCAGCTACACTGACAATACCTTTAGAGATCCTAAAATAATAAGCACATCTGTGGGGGAACATGAGCGTGTCTGTCCACACACAAACGATCACTGGGAGCAGAGGAGAGTGACACATCCTCCTCAGACATCACAAATCAGCAGAAAGAACACAGCACAGGTAAGATGTTGTACCCTCAGGAGAACATAACTGGTGGCTCATTATAATTGCCCCAGTAGAGAGTCAAAAGCTAGCCTTATTCCCCCAGGCCTCACCAAGAAATACAGTATCTGATCAGAAGAGAGCACCTGGTCCCCTCTTTAACCTCAGAGAACAGAATACCTTGCCCACAAAGTGCTTTTTTATGTTTCTGTGTCACTGTACATATGCTTGAAGGCTTGTGATTTTTAAAAGCTTGCATTGCTATGAACAGATAAGAATTAACATGTGTTTTAACATACATTTCACCTGAAAAAAAATGAGAGGAAAAAGAGAACAACAAGAAATGCAAATCATCTTGAAAATCCATTATGTGTTTCTTAGCTGGGACTTCAAATCACATCCAATAAGTGCATGCAAAATACAAGCTGTGGCAAAACACCCCACATTTCGTATTATAAAGCTTAAGGGATTGTTCGCACACATCATGTTATCTTTTGTTTTGAAAAGTAAAATGGTTTCACAGCTATGGCTGGTTTCATAGCAGTCCAGATTACCAGCTTGAAACATAAACAAAAAATTCCTTTCAGTATTACTACAGTGTCCGACTGTTTGTGTTGAATACGTCTTAGTACAATTCGGTTTGCAAATAAAACACTACCTCTTCAAAGTACAGACACTCTTGGCGGCACTAATCTTTAGCACCTGCCTTGGCACCACCATCTGAAACAACTTGACCCCAGGACTGGCACAGGCACAGTCAATAAGTATAAGTGGCACCTCTATGGGCCAAACAAGCCACTAATTGAAAGGCACCTCTGTGAAATGAAAAACCTAAATTGGTGTGATTCAAAAAATAACAGCAATATTTTGGTCTGCAGCTGGACGCATGGGAGCTAAAGCAATGTAACGTGTGCACTGCTCCACTAAACAAAGGATAGAACGAATCACATTAAAGTTTCCTGATGAATGTGCAGGGTTACGGTTAACTAAAAAGTGCACAGCTCCTATAATGTGTGCAGTCGTCTGCTGATTGGTTGAGGCCGAGCAACACTATTGTCACAAATGTCTTGCAAAGAAAACTTTTTTTTACCATTTACAAAATAAATGTTTGCCATCAAAAGATTAGAAATTTATACTAAAAATGCAAAGTGAAAAAACAAACAAACATTCCATGAGACGGTTATGGTCATAACCAAAAATGCTATTTAGTAAGATTCTGACTCAATAAGCCACATTAAGAATGGGATTAATGCTCTTTAAATTCAAAATACTGAATTTGAATTTAGCATGCACTTGCAATTTGACTTTGAATTTAATAAAATACGATTAAAGAAAGAATCAACTGAAATAAAATAGAATTAAAATGTATCAATTTTTATTGATTTTTTTAATTAGAAATGAAGACAAACTGTAGATGATGGTTTGAAAAAGCCGTGTCAGAAAGTTTAAAGAAGGCAAAGTTAAAATAATGACAATTGTAACACTTTATTTTAGTGTTCAATATTTATTATTAACCAGTTCCTTTTAAGCATATTGGCTGTTTGTTAGTACTTATAGGCACTTATTATTATTATTATCTTATTCTGCATGACCCAATACCTAAATTTAACAATTACTAACTATTATTATGGGGAAATTAACAAATTTACTTTGCACTTAATTTACTTTTATATTTAATAATGCTGTCAAAGGATTGCATGGAAAATAAGTTTTTGTTTACATAATATATGAGTGCGTACTATGTATATTTATTATGTATACATAAATACACACACAGCATATATTTAGAAAATATTTTCATGTATTTATGTTTTATATTCATATAAATTATATCATATATAAATATATTACATAAAACATAAACATATTTTTCTTAAAGCTATACAGGGATGTGTATTTAATAAATACACAACACATATGCAAAGTACACACACACATATTATGTAAAACAAAACTTTTATTTTGTATGTGATTAATTGTGGTTCATAGTTTGACAGCACTAAAATCGAGCCATTTTACAGACCAAGGTGGATGAACACTTAATTTCCCAGAATACCATTAGCTACCGAATTCCTCTGAATTGCAGTAGAATTCGTTCAGTTCCACTTCATTTCATTCCAATTCCAATTTAGCTTCCTGTGGAATGTGGCAGATTCCAACTCAAACTTAAGAACTGAAAGGCAGACAATTCTTCAGTTCTGCAATAAGCTCATACAGCCGCGTTTTACACACACACACACACACACACTTAGCTAAAGTTTCACGAAAAATCAAGGTTGCATCCCTGCTTTTAATCTAAAGGTTTTTTAGGTGCTTCTCAACACGACACTGTTTACAAGTTAAACGCCTCAAACGCCGATATTGTTTTCTTGTGTGGGTGGCATTTCAGAGAGTCCTATCAAAACTGCATTTAAAAGACAAGCAACCATTTAAAAGATTAGCTGAGATAGAGACCTCAGAATAACCCCCGACTATTGAATGAAAATAAACACTATGAGATGGTGTGGATGGCGAGACAGCATCTCATTTGCAGCATGTTTAATTTGTCTAGGTGTGATGGAGAGGAGAAGATCTGGGCTGTTGGAAAAAGTAGCGAAGGAGAAACGTAATTTAAGAGGCTAATGATCTTTGCCTTTACAAATGGGCGGGAGAGAGCGCAGAGTGAAACGGGATACACCTAGAATCACCCATGAAAGGTACAACAGTCTTTGTCCCCCAGGAAAAAGATGGCGGTTAGCAGGGGCCATTTCTCAGACATGGCCATAGGCGCTCATGTTGTCATGACAGTGATTGCAAAGAACACTGGGATTTATGGTATAGAATCCACTGCAGCGATCCAGCTAACAGACATGACACTTCTGACAACGCAATCTGTTTCCAATTCTCCGAGGCAGTGTCACAAATCTATAATAATGCTGTCAATTCAAACACCTTACATGTATTTGTCAACAATCGGTGAAAATTATTATTAGCTGTGGCACTGTAATATGCGATTCCAGAAGGTTGCAATTGTCTCGGTGGAGCGTAGTTACTCTAAACAGAGGCGTAGCTACGTTTAATCAGTTTTCTTATCACGTATGGCTAGTTTGGTGGGTGCGTGTTTTAAAAACATAGTCTGTTTCTTTCCCAACTCGAGGCAAATTGTGGTTTAACACATCAGGGAGTTGTCACAGGGTAAATGCTATGTGCATATTCTAATGTGCACATTTCCTCCTCACATTCTTTTAGTAGTATTCAACGCATGTCAATCACTGCGGCTTTTTACAGAGGAGATGCTGAGCAGTGGTTTCCGTCACCATGGAAACTTTGCATGCTCTGTGTCATGAGAAAATCCATTTACGGTTCAAATTAATAGGGGAAAAAAAAGGTCTAGAGTGCTTGATGAATGCCTTGCACTCTGACGAAAACTACAGCGCTGCACTGGAAGTACATCACTGTTAGTATAGACAACTCTATGCTAGAAACTCGTATAGACCTTGTTTAGTCATTTAATTCTCCTGTTTTGCCCCCAAAAAAGAAAAAAGACTGATACCCAGAAATAAATATTAAATATTAAATGATATTAAAGAGATAGTTGAATGAATATGAATATCTTGCTATTAAATTACTCACCCTCATTTCATTCCAAACTTGTAAGATCTTCGTTTATCTTCAAAGAACACAAATTAATATTTGATGAAATCCATGAGCTTCCAGACCCTACATAGACAGCACGGGTACTACCATGATCAAGGCCCAGAAACATAATAACCACACCAGTAAAATAGTCCATGAGATATCAGGGGTTCATCTGTAATTTGTTAAAGCTACATGAATACTTTATTTTTATTTTCTATGACTTTGGTTCAACGATTTCTTGCTGGGCCAGAAAGCTCTCGGATTTCATAAAAAATATCTTCATTTGTGTTCTGAAGATAAACCTTAAAGGTTTGAAACAACATGAGTGTGGGTAGTTAATGACTGAATTTTCATTTTTTGGTTAAACTCTCTCACTTGGCTAAAATATATTTTCTAATAAACTGATAAACTATTGTTAGAAGGGAATATAAAGAACCAAGCAAGCATACATACATAAAAGATCTTTGTAAGAAACTTGGAAATTTTAGAAATACTCAAAAGAGGTAAAAAACTAAACACTGTTTAAAACAAACAATCACACAAAAAATAAAAGCAGTCACATTATCCATTAATTTTACAGACATTTTTGTTAACCGTAAATACAACGCTACGAAGTGCATAATTCAAAATACAAATTCAAATTCACACACACAGTCATACACAGCACGATACGCAGTGAAATGCTTGTCCGACTGCCCGTGACCTTAAAAATTTAAAAACAATTAACAAGAAATAAATAGTGGAATAAAATAAGGGTAAGTTTAGCTATAGAAACATAAGAAATCAGATTAAAAAGATTAAAAAAATAAATAAATCTTATCTGTACAAATGTAGACAAATACAGTTAAAACACCTGTATTTTTACTTTATTAAAGTTTAAATTCCAGAGAAAAAGAAAATTAAATGAAATACGACATCTCAGCTGTTTGTTTTAAAATTTATTGTCTCATCAGAAGCTTCAAAAATGGTTTCAATGTCTCAAATATCATTATATTTTGAATATTCAAATGATAAAAAAGAATAAAGAAAAATAATAATAATGTCTCAAATTATGCTCAGATGAAATATCCTAACTGTATTTATTTTATATTACTATTTTATGTGTTGTTTGTATCCAGTTATTTCAATTTTAAGAGATTCATCTGAAAGAAACATGATACTTCAATAAGACACGCATAGATCTCCATTCATTTTGAAAGCTGTATGCAATAACATTTTCTTGTGAGATACCAGGTCAAGTCAAAATACTTACTATACAAGTATTTAAAAAAAAAAACATCCCATCCGACCCCTTTTCTATAATCGTTTCCTAACATGGATGTTTCGCTCAGGGCTGCTCGTGAGTTCGTATCAGACCCGTGTTTTCATCTGCATGCCTGGACAGGTACAGACCACCACAAAGAGTGGTATCAAGTGTGCTGCTTGTTGGGGCTTACTTATTAGAGCTTTGTTTTTGGCACTCTTTCCAAGAGGGGTGCAGTTTCACCAGAGACAGTCTCTCTGACCCCCAACAAGCACATTCTCCGCTATGGTTAACCTCTAGTCTGTCTTCTCACAGGATGTGCTGTGCTCCCGAAGCACGAATCTGACCAATTGCCCCCCGCCTGCTGACAACCTCATGGGTTTCCTTAGTAACCAGTGACCCCACTAATGATCCTTATCAGTGGTTGCCACGGATACCAGTAGCCCCCCTAGCCAACTGTCCTCCAAAGCACATATTAGAGGTGAGCTCTCACGACCTCAATTTTTACCTCCACAGCATTTAGAGTCACACCCCTTCTCTAAAAGAGGGAGAGAAACACCCTATAAATGCAGTCCACTCACACTGAACTAAAACTAAACCAAGCAATCAAACTGTGAATATATTTAGAATGGAACAAAACGAATAAGCAAGCCCCTTTAAATATGCACTGAAAGAAACACATCAGTAGAAAACAGATCATTTAGAAAATTATCAGCAACATTTTCAAAACAAAATGCAATGACATTTATTTGTGTAATGAAAATTTCTACCACATCTCAGAATATGTAATGTGTTTAATAGCATTCTTTTTGACTCTTTTGATTGGCTTAGGCTAATTTGAGATTTTGCAGTAACTATATTTTAAATGCACATAATTAAATATTTTTGCATAACTACAGCTTGATTGGATGATGCACAATTAAAAATAGTCAACTGATAATTACTTTGATTTCTCTTTAGGAAACTAGATTCAATAAAACAAAAGTGTTTAGTGAGGGTGAGTTGCAGTCTGTGAAATGTGTATAAATATACTTTTTGTACAATCAATTTTGAAATGATTTAGGACATACAACAAAAATAAAAAATAAAGACTGCTGTTTAAAGTCAGCGATCAGTAAGATTCTATTATAGAGTTTCTTATGCTCATCAAATCTGTATTTATCAAAAATACAGTAATATTGAGAAATATCATTGCAATTTCTAATATTGGTTCCCTATTTTAATCCACTTTCAAATATTATTTATTTCTGTGACAGTGCTGAATTTTTATCAGCCACTACTTCAGTCTTCAGTGTTCAGAAACCACATGCCAATTTATTATCAGTGTCAAAATTGCTGTGCTGCTTAATAGTTTTTGGAACCTGTGATACTTTTTTCTTTGATTCCTTGATTGATAAAGAGTTAAAAAATCAGGATTTATTAGAAATAGAAATCTTTTCTACTAATGTAAGTCTTTTTTACAATCACTTTTTATCTATTTAACACCACCTTGCTGATTAAAAGTATTAGAAAAGAAGGATACTGATGACTGGAGTAATGATGCAGAAATAAATGTTATTTTAAATATTTAAATAGAAAACTTAATTTAAATTGCAATGATATTTCACAAAACTGATGAGCATAAGAAACGTCTTAAAAAAAACATAAAAAATCTTAATAAATCCAAACTTTTATACAACACTGAATGTATGTATGTAGCCCAGTGTGTGTGTGTGTGTGTGTATATATAAATTTATTTATATGGAAAAATAATTACAATTTGTGTTCAGTAAAATCAACCCCACTAGACATACTGCCAGATTAAAAAAAAAAAAAAGAATAGATAAATAAAAAACCCAAACATCAAATTGAAATCATATCATGATCAGGCGAAACTGAGATCACGGCTGAACTTCTGACCTTGAGGCCTGTGGTTTGATTTTTTTCCCTACCCCTAGGAGACGCTTACATATTCAGAAACAAGACAAACAAAACACACATCGGTACTCCGAGTGCAACTAAAAGACTGTGTTTGCACACTGGATAATTACCTTCACAAAAGACAAGCCCTCCTCACATCAACAAACACACAACCTTTTCCTTTCCTGTAGGGATTTGGCAGCTCTGCCGAGTTCATTCGGAGCAAACCACGCAGGGCATCCCCTGACATCTAAGATATCTACCCATCGGCACAATGTCACGGGTGGGTGTCTGCTGAATGAGCACCCTGCAAACTCCAGGGCTCTACCTATGTGCTTTATTGTGACTTTTGAAGACAAGCTCTCTTTGATGTTTATGAGGAAAAGTGAGACAAGCATTAGGTAGCTACCCTGAGGCCTGACACTAAATCTTTACATGAAGCAATGACTCCACACAGAACAATGGCTCTTTACATTCATTATTAGAAGCCATCAGTCACTTGTTTACATTGTGTTTCTGCAGGTGAAACACGGTTTGTTGGGGCTCTTTGTCAGAGGAGGGGAAACAAAGATGATAACAAGGACTGGGATCAGGTGAACAATGTGTGTGTCTGTATGATGATACATGTGTTCTGAGGCCACACCCAAACACTTTAAAACACCAGATTGATCATTAGCGTCACTGTTATTTTACGTCTTTGTGTCTAAATGTAAATGCCCCATTCTTTGACGTCAGATGAAGGGTTCTGACCTTCCAGAACATGACAGGAAGACTTGAAAACCTGTCAAGTCGAGGCATTAAACGACACCTGAGAGGATATAATTACGTTTAAGGTGCTAATGGGGTTTATTCAGTCTTGTGGAGAAAACACGACAGTGGACGAAAGAATGGGTGGTGTCTTTTGCTCGGAGCAGCTTTGTTGTCGTGAAGGCGTTCATAATGGAAAAGAGACGGAATAACAGGTGTGTACACCATGTCCGTGACATCCCTTCATCCGCCAAAACAGGGGCTTTTCATCCGTATCTATGCGTGGAACAAAAAGGTCCGCTCCCTCCCAGACTGTTTGTTTTTCCTCGATAATTTGCACTGTTGGCTCAAGTCAAAAGGTGTTTTCACTAGAGAGGCAAGGAGGCAAATCTCCCTTTAAAGTGATGAAAACAGTTTACATCCAATTGTCACCAAACTTGGTGAATGAATCCAAAGTTTATTTGTAGTAGCAAATGGAGGGCGATTCCCAGGACGGAGCGGGGGAGGTCTTCCAGAGAAAAAAAGGCCAAGATCGCCAAATATTATGACTGACTGCCTCCTAAATCCCAAGCCTAATTCTAAACAGATGGATATCACAGACGCATGGTATATTTGAACTGTTTCCTCTTCTCTTGCGTGATCCTGACATGCATTGTTGCTAAACACGTCTTTGAGATGACTACTAGGACAGATAAAACTGAGTTGTTTGCAGTTTTCGAGCCCGTTCAAGACAATAGACTTCATTCATGCGCATAATATCGTCTGTTTTGAAACATTCCAGCCTCGGAAATCAGATATTGCTGTTATCTTACTTTCCTTTTCCTTTTTTTTGTTGCTATCACTACATTTGACTGATTTTTTGAACTTTTGATTCTGTGACATTATACTGCACACTGCTCACATCTAATTGTTGTATAAAGGCAACAAGAGCTTTATGTGTCTACTTTTAGATGATAAGCGACAACACAGTCTAAAGTTAAATTAAACATCTTTGATTGAAAACCAAGGAAACTTATCTCTGCTATCTATAAACAGTCTCCTCTTAGAAAAGCAGAGGTAGTTAATAATGAGGAGAAAAAAGATCATATACAACATGCTGAGGACTACAGAAAAAAAAGTATATTACATTTTATCTAAGATAGCTTTGTTAATCTCTTTATTTAGAAAAAAAATCTTTATTTAATAAGCATTAGGTCATCATATCATGTTGAGTTGTTGTAAAAAAAAAAAAAAAGGCAAAAGCAGATTAAAAAAATAATGAGAAAGATAATAATGAAATTTACATACAATTAAAAATTATATATATATATATATATATATATATTTTTTTTTTAGATAATAGACCGTCTACTTTTTATGTAAATGGCAAAAAAAGAATTACAATTACGACTAGTCTTAATATAAAAATATATGGCAAAGCTTTAACCGTATCATTAAATTTATATATATAGCATTATACAGTAAACATAACCAAGCAAACACTCACAGACACACACATCCAGCTCTATTGGTATTTTGTTGCCTGTGTTAGCTTATTTGTTTTACCAGTATGTACTTCCACATTTCAACAGAGTCATTAAGTCAGTGACAAACACCTGGAAAGCCGCCCTCTGAGCCCTTTCCTCTGTTTAGAAAGAAAAACTCCAGTCCTTGGTAATGAGCGAGCTAATTCATCATGTGTCAGTGAACTGGTTCCTCACCACAAGGTGCAGGTAAGGAATGTGGGAGAGAATGTTCTCTCTCTCCATCTTATCTCTCTTTAAGCACGTCTTCATTTCTGCTGAGTGCTACATGATAACCTAAACTTTGCCCAAAGTTTGTACACATTCCAAAGAGCCCTTTTTGAGCACCATGACACCTCTATTGTACACAATCAGCAAAATAGGTGGTCAAATGTCAAACTGTTCTGATGGGATGTTTTGTAAATACTGTGCGATAATGACTTTAAATACTCGCAGACAACACTTTTACAAGGGGGGTACTTTTTACGTGTAACGAGAGGCTTTCTGCAGACACCCGGGGGCTAAACTTGTCACAGAGGAGTAATAAGTCTCTTAGTTCAGCCTTGGCACTTGACAATGTTGCTGCTGCATTGAATTACAAACAGCCCATGGACAAGTCCTTCTCCTCTTCAGGGATATTTAATCTGGTGATAAATTGTTTTGGAATTTGAGGCCTCATTGAACAGCCAGTTTTTTTTTTGTTTTTTTTTTCCCAGGCAGGTTCGTCTCCTTGTCTGCCCCGGTGGAGTATGCTGATATGACAGTTTGCTCATCTTTCAACTTTTAACCCATTTAAAACAACAAAAGGAGAGACTGGAATAAATTAATCTGGATTCATAGTTGAATGCAACGAGACACCACCCAAAGGCCCGGAAGAGAGAACTAAGCGTGAAGGCTGTTGTGACAGTTTGCACCAAAAGCAGCGGAAAAAAAATATAAGCATGTAAACGAATGTAAAGACAAAAGGTTCAAAAATAACAAATTTATCCATGGAGTGAACATATAAGATTTGTGGTTTCTAATATACTATAACATATTAAAGCTCTAGTTCGGGATGCTCATTGGTCAATTCAGCATTTTGCATGTAGCTATCATATTTAATAACAGTTTTTACTAGTTTACCATTTTACTCACACAGCATCACAATGTTTGGGAATGGCAGGGACTAAGTGACTTAAAATGACTTTTTATTTTTGCATTTACTCATTTTCTCACCCTCATGCCAGTCCAAACCTGTATTTCCTCCTTCTTTAGAACATAAAATTTAAAAAAAAAAGACATTTTTGTAACAATATCATCTTTTGTGTTCCACAGAAGAAATGTAGTCATACACGATTGTAAAAACATGCGGGTAAGGAAATTGAATTGAAAGCATTTTTGACAGTATTTGAGTCAGCTGTCCTTTTATTGAAATTGTTTATGAAGTGACATTTTACTGAATATGTTAATAATATACTGAATAACATTTTAAGTAGCATTTGTTATTTTTATATTGGTGCTGTTAAACCATACAAGCTTATTAAAGGCAGTTAAAGTCAAAACATGCTTTCATCTACTGAACACAACAAAAGATTAAGGTTTAATGTTATTTTCAAGACAGAATTTTCATTTTGGGGTGAGCTATCCATTTGCTATAACAATGCTGCTGTTTGTTGAAAAGAACAGGGACGTGAAGTGAAGGCAAAAATGAATTAAGCCTGCAGTGAAAACAACAGATTTAAGCAAACGAGCAAGCAGAGGACAGAGAATTTATTGGCAAATGCATATTGTTTTACGTTGAAAGACTGCCGACAGTTCATATTTACAGCAGTTTAACAGTTTGCGGCTGAGAATCCTGTCGAAACACACACTTTAGGGTCACAGTTTAAGGACAGCAACGGAAAGCATATGATATAAAATCCTCTCTAAATGACTGCAGCACATTTTATCTCATTATTGGAGAGGCATCTAAAGACCTTGGCTAATTTACAGTGTGGCTTCTGGTGTATTTTATAATTTGTTATTGGACAAATTGGTAGTCCTTTGTCCTCATTGGCTGTGTGTCAAAGTTGTAGCTCCTTGGTTGTGTGGATGAGTAATTCTTTGAGTTTGAAAACAGATGTCAAAACACTAACAATGGCATGACACAGTTTGCTATCCTTTTAAGCCAGCCCGACTGCTTGCACTGAAAGCATTTGGCAAACTTTGCGAAGAGCAGGCACAGGAGAGAGGATGCTGTGCTTTTACAAGCCTACTTTAGCGGCTTTCGAAATACTTGGCATTTACACTGGCATTTAGACTTATATATTTATTTCACTCTTGTGCAATAACATTCTGTGCAGGATGCAAATTTTGTTAGTTCTTGCGAAGCCATGACATTTTAAAATGTGAAATAAATTGATATGGTCCAATTAAATTGTAACTGTTAAAGGAAATATCCAGCCTTCACCGGGGCCCAAATTGCTCTGTGCTTTGCATTTCTATTTAATTACGGTAGCAAGAGTGTTAGGCGATAACAGTGAGATCTCTCTCATGCCTCCTCGTAATGCTTTGAACATTGAAATTGTGTCTGGGGGAAGACGATGCCTCTAAAAAGCCTCATACCGCTGAGCAGAAAAGCACGCCGGGGCCACCTGGAACGCGAGAGTTCAGGCAAGTGACCGCAGAATGTATTCCATATCGTGTTATGGATCTCACACGCTCGGCTACAAAAAAGAAAAGAACACTAAATTGCCAGAAAGTAGAGAGATTTCATACATTCAGAGGGTTTGGAGGTGACCTTGCTTACTTGCCGCATGTGTGTACCTGCCTGCGCTCGCAGACATGCTGACAGAAGGAATAGGACTCGGAGGGAAAAGAAGCGAACCCTCAGACAAACAGCGGCGGCGCTTTCAGAATAGCAATGAACCATCCAGAAAGTGAGTTCTGCCTAACCGTTCCTTTCCCCTGTGAGACAGGAACCCAGATTCAGAGAAAAATGCAGCCCTTAATGTGTGTGTCGCATCATTTCTTTGACACGCAGGTGGATGTGATAGGAAAAAAAAAATAAAAAAATCTTTTGTAAGTGTCAGGGTTCATAATAGCCTGCAGTGGATGCTTTAGATGAAAGATTTGGCTGAATAGGAGAGGCGTTTGAAGAGGATGCTCTTTAAAGGAAAGCCTACAGGGGAATATGTAGAGATCTCTTACTAATACCTGTTACCTTTGGGAGAGGGGTTGAAGAGAGGATAGAGAGTGAAGGGAGACACACGAGCATTCATCAGAGAATTGACACACATTTCACCTGCAGGAATTGTCACTCTGTCTAATGCACCATCTCTCCAGCTCAAAAATACAAGAGATTCGGGGGGAGGGAAAAAAAAAGCTCGCAACTACCTGGCGAGGCTTTCAGAAGCTGTAAAAGCAAGAGATCTGATGTCTGGTGTTAAGAGGCCGGCAGTGCTTCCACATTAGCAGTGATGTGATAACTTCACTTTTTTACTGTATGTTTTAAAGACAAATAAACGTTAATCATCCTATTTTAGGTCAAAGGGATAATTGACCCAAAAATAATGACAATTCCATCATCGTTTACTCACCCTGATATCATTTCATACCTGTTTGACTTTCTTTCATCTATGAAACAACACTGGTGTCCACTGACTTGTTTGGATGAAAATACTAATAATAATATTAATAAACATTTCAATGCATCTCCTTTTTATGTTCCCCAGAACAAAGAAAAAGCCATACAATTTTGTTTAAATGGCAGAACTATGTCTTTAAGTTTAAAATGATAATTTCAAAGAGAATGTCATGATAAGCAAATTGTCTAAACAATAACAAAAGTCAAAGAAATTTCAGAGAGAAAGCGCAGTTTATTTTTGCAATGGCAGCACACCATCAACAAACAAATTAGATTTCATGCTGAAAAAACAAGCCCTTAATCCATCTATGCTTTCAGAGTGTAGTTTAAAACAAACATGAAATGTGCTAATCAAAAGCATCTAACTTTGTGCCGGTAGTCACAACGATCTTTATTATTAACATCGTTCCACCAACCACCTGAAACACATAGCATGTGTTTTTAAACAAGTTTAAAATTGGAGCCTAACAATAAAATGCAAGTCAATTAAACAAGTCTGCCTGCCGCAGCTGATATAAACAAGGCGAATGTTTTGTCTCTGTGTAATTACCAGATGTTTATGATACCTGCTGTAGTTGTCTCGTGTCAAATTCATAATCAAATATTGCTGGCACAGTAATATTTAGAAAACAGCTTGACACCTTTTGATTCGTCTTGAAGATAATGGTTGTGATTAATTGCTGTTCTATCTTTTTTTTTTCCCCCTGCTTCTTTTCCTTTGTTGTTTTGATAGTCTCAGACAGCTGGTCTCGATACAATGGGGAATTATTACTTCATTTGTAAAACGCTGTGAGGGTTTGTCATTGGTGGAGTGATACATAACACCTTGTGTTACAGGCTGCTGCAGAGCGTGTCCCCATTAGGGCAAAATGGCCTCTGTGGAAGAATTACACCTTCCTTACACCTGCTGCCAAGACTTTTATTTTGCTTACGGCTGACAACATCCTGGTTATGAGTACCATGAATATTTGGGCTCTGTCTTACTTTGTTCCCATCAAAACATCATAAGAACTCCTGGGCACCTCGGAGAGCTGCGGAGAATTAAACATCAGCTCATGAGACAGACAGACAGAGGGTGAGAGAAAGGAGAAAAAAAAAATCAGGGGGAAAAAAATTACAGTCTGAGGTGATGCAAATGATATCCTTAGTGTCTCTTCCCAAAGCTCCTACCAGCACACTGACAGCTGATGCCAGGATTAAACAAAAAGATCAGGAACTTATGACTAATAGCTCAAAGCAATCATCTCTCATTATTTCAATTACATGGGTAAATGCATGCAATCATGGATCAAATTGCTGCTCTAGAGGGTCCTTTCAGCCACGCGTCTCTGTTAGCAACAACAAAAAAAAAAAAAGACAAAACGTGCAAATATTTGCATTTATTTGTCTTATGAAAATACATCTTTGTTTAAAAAACGGAATCGTTCTGCACCTGCAGTTTGTGCATTTTAAATAACACCAAAAGTGTAACATTGTGAAGCTATGTGGCTCTTCAAGGTCAGCTAGGAATTTCTTTTTTTCTTTTTTCCACACCACTGCTGTCTTAAGTGAGGAATTCTTAAAATGCTGCCCAAACCGCCCCTGTTTATTAGACGCTTTGAATGTAGCTGGGCTGGCTGATTCTGGGGTCCTCGCAAAGCTTCTGATTGATGACTCAGTGACTGAGAGAAAATTGTCTCCTATGCATAATTCATGAGGCTATCTATTTGCCCTTAAAGTAGCTGACAGGAAAGTTTCAGACTGTCTGCTCACAATCAACTTTCAAATCACTTATAAGCGGAATATCAAAAATAGACGAGTGAGGCCAGGGACGGGGTTAGGGCCCCTTTCTTGCCTGAGATATTCAAAGAGCAAAGATCAGTCTTTTACCTTTATGTGAGTGACAGTTGAAGTGTTTTATGGATGATTCCACACAGCCATTGAAATCGGGCTTTGTAAATGCATGGGTATTTATACAATAAATGTTCACATGCAGAGGCTATTTGCAGGAAAATACAAAGGAAAGCAGAAAAAATAAGTGTAAATAACATAATATAGTGAAATCCCTACTAAAATAAGAATTTTGTATTGTATTGATTTTTATTTAGGCTATTATGGTGCAAGTCTACAATCTAAAAAGATAAGCATACATTCATTACTAAAAAGTACACTGACAAAAAGTGAAATATATAAAATTGTTTTTAAGCTCTCTGGCACATGTTAACAGGATAGCAAAGGTCTCATCTTCCCCAAGGCGACTCTGTGAACGAATCTGCGATAATACTCGACACCATGTTTGCAGACAAAGAGGGGACAGAGGAGCCTGTGACATTTCAAAAACTTATGTAAGAGACTCTGTAAATCTATTTTGTATTGACTGGGTGCCACGGCCCTGGCCCCTGTGTAACTGAACTCTGCCTTTGTCCCTCTGTCCCACTGACTCCAGAGCACCAAGTGGCCTTACAGAATTCCTGCCCTGTCCAGCGAAATCCCAGAGAGGGGGGTGGTTATAGTGGTCAGAGCCGTCCCAGTTCACTCTTTCCATCCTGCGCTACAGCTCTTCCTGCACAGGCTCCATCGACCTGTCACAGACATCAGTGAGATTGACTGCAGGGGCAGATGCGCAGTTTTAACAGGTAACCTGATCCAGCAGTCCCATCTGGCCGCCAGCCTTCCTCAATTCACACTTCACCCAAAGAACACATCAAAAGATGCACATTCTTTGTGCAGTGCAGAAACATTGTCACATACATTATACATAAAGTATACAAGCATACGTGTTTTCCGAGCCGGTTTGCTCTCCGTTTGTGTGAATAAAGCACAATGTAAGCTGATATACGGCATCATAATCAGGCTTAAATTGAACCCTAGAAGGATGGCCGCAGTTATGCAGATCAGCGGCTTATGGATAATCATTTATTAGCTTGATTTTTTTTTGTCTACTTTTGCAGAGGGGATGTTGAAATGCATGCATTGTGTCTTCAGTGTGGTGCTTGATTTCTAATAAGAATTGCAATTAGAAGAGGCTGCGAATGCTCCAGGAGGACGTAGGCTTCTCAGACAGATGGAGTGTTTAATTGCACAAAGCCTGAGAAGCTCGTCCCTTGCCCTGAAAGGGAGGGTGGGGGTGGTGGTACTGTGAGCGGGGCAGGGGGACTAACCAGTTGACCTGTTTTTCATCCCATTTCAATAAGACCATGACCATATTTCCCAGTG
>JAUMHP010000072.1:10810640-10869388 GCA_032361065.1 Enteromius trimaculatus | reverse complement strand
GGGTGGAGATGAAGTGATTTTTTTTTGATAGTTGTTTTTTCACAGGCCACCTCTTGGTTATGGGGACAGAGTGAGTAGGGAAATCTGAGAGAGTGGTGCCCTATGGAGTTACTTGCAAGCATGGACAGATCATCACCCCCCTCCACCGCCGATCAATGCCAGACTCATCGTCCGCCTGTCATTGGCTCTGGTAATGACTTATTTCCTACCAAAATATTTTGTCAAGCGTCAGTGCAGCTAGTACCCACTCGCGGAATCGGCACCTTGGAGATCTATCGGCAACCTCACTATCATCTTCCGAGAGAGGGGAGGACATTTTTGTCAGACCCCCCACCTCTTTAACAAACAAGGCCACACAAGCCGTGTTTTCGAGATACTGCTCATACCAAACATCCTTGTGGCACTCTCATATCTTCTTACGAGCATGAATGAGGAAAATGAGTTCTGAAGTGAGAAGGAAATAATAAAGCCAAAGATGAGCTACGCAAACACAATTTAGCATGTATAATGTTAGGGGGAAGCTTACTTTAAGTAAACTCGTAAATAGAAGTGGAATCACATAATCTAAGAACAACATATATATTGCTCCCTTATATATATACACCTGTATTTTTTAAATGTAGTTTTAGCTAGCATGCATTAAATTGACATTTAATTGACAAGCTTCATTTAAACTGACATTAAATAAATGCACTAAAAGACAAGTTTCAACAACAACGTTCAGCAGCAAAGCTACAATTGTTTCCCGAGCATAAAATTAGCATATTAAAAAGATTTCTGACAGATCACTAAAGACTAGATAAACCATATTAGCGTGTACTAAAATAGAAAGAGAGTTATCTTTAATTGAAATAATACTTAACAACATTACTGTATTTTAATCAAAAACAACTGACCTAAGTTTGACTAACCTTATACTTAGCTAATTTGTACCATGCATGGGAAAGTAAGGTACAAAGATAACAGGCATTTATATCATAGGTTTCTATGGTCTTCAGTAAATTTATGTCATTTACTTGCACATGAATTGACGGAAAGCCTATTATATATTTATGCAAAATGAATACTACACACTACACAGAAGGGCTTACAAGATATTAAATATCCAAGTTCTAATAAACAAAGAAAACTGCAAAATCAAGTTGTTTTCTGTATTTGCAACATGCTTATAAATAACCATTTACAGCGCACATATCAACTAATGATTGTATCGGTGCATTATCATTTGAATAATAAGATCATAATCAATGGTGATACTAATTATCTAATCAGTTTCCCTGCCTGCATGGAGTTGACGTGAGATGTGAGCACAAACAGACTCATTTCCACTGACAGCAAGCACTCCATCTAATGGTGGAGACGGGGAACAGCACAGCGAAGCCCAGAGTCCGCCTACCGCCTTCTTCCTCATAACCAAGCCTCTTCAGAGCCGGCCTCCGAAGTCCCGCCCAGCCAATCCTCCCTAAGACGGCAGGTCACCGCCACACTCAAGAGTGTTTGACTGACATCTGCTTTTGTTATTGTTTGTGCTGGGGTAAAATTAATATTTGTTTGCATGTGGGCAGCATGAATGGCAATGCAAGGAGCCAAGGGACCCGAGGCACACTCAACGGCGAGCAGGAAGCCTTTAATGAAGGAGCCGGCTCCATTACGTAACCCCTTGGAACCGAGGCCTCGCTTCCTGAAACACTTAGCCATATCAGTGTTGTTTAGGAGTTAGCGTATGCTGCCAAGGGCCCGTCGGATGGATGTGCGGCAGCAGACTCTGACATTTAGCAGGGAAGGGCTAATTATGAAAACAGGGCGGTGGGTGAGAGGGAGCTTCAATCCTGCAGCTAATGGACATACATATGCCACTTAGCTTCTGATCTCGGGTCATGGAGTAAATAGAGATAAAATAGCTCATGCTAGTTGGCAAAGCATTTGAATAATGCAAGATAATTTCAGGCTCTCTGTTTCCATTTCCTCAGCGGTTCCTGAAACGCACAACACAAACAAATCAAGATGTGGTGTAGTAACATTGCTGTCTGATCTCAGATAGAAGCAGGAGAGAGAGAGAGAGAGAGAGAGAGAGAGAGAGGGAGGAAGAGGGAGAGGGAAAAGGGAGAGCGAGAGGGAGAAAGGGAAACTCTAGATCCAAGCGAGCGAATCAACTTGAGTCAAGTTGAATAGGCGAGTCAGCGATCGTGGTCACCATGTCAGGTCACACAGATACGCCTCCGCGGGTGACACTGGAGAACTGGCCGATAACCAAATCCATGGTGCAGCGTTGCATTATAGGATTAAGGAGGGATTGCCGGGCCCCCGGTTTTCATCGTGTATCAATATGGCGATTCACCTAAGCTGCCTTGGGGTGCCTCAGTGGCTCACTTTAACACGTGGGACTTCCTCAAGTGATCAGCCGCAGCTATCCACGCAATCTCACCTCAGAGACCTGACATTCCTCTGGTCTGCTTGAGTGCGAAGGGCAGATCGGGACAAAGCAGCTCTCAGTGTGCTTATTCTAAAGTCTGGCCGTTGACAGACAACCCACCTCAAGTGGCCGCAGACTGAATGCCTGGACGTTTCTTTTGCATGCTAGGCCGTGACGCTGAGAAAAACCAATAGGAAGTGATAAATAGCATCATTTAATGTTACCAGCAAGCACTTGAGGGGATCCTGATTTGTTTGTGATGAGTATTCAGTCCAGCAGTCAGCACTGTTGAAGTGTGCACTAGACAAGATGAATATCTCGGGCTTCTCGAATATCCTGTATCGTCTCTTGATCTTGAAATAAGCATTAACAATTCAAGCACAGGGGAAACCAAAGGTGTAGATAGGAAGGAAAACATACGTCGCCCCTCTACAATATCTCTTGGAAAGGCCTCGAAGGCCAGCGATATGGTTTTACAGTGGCCTACTTTTACACGCAATTTCTCTCTATATCCAAAACTCGTAGTGACACAAGAACTCACGCGAGAACGAACTGTTGTTCCTCCATGTGAAAAGTTAGACACTTAAGCCTTAATGTAAACAGTCATCATTTATTTAAGCAGGCCATCTCTTAAACATGAATGGGTAAATGTTTTGAATACCAGGGGCTTTAGTTCTTAGCAAGGGCCAAATGTCTCCCCTTGACCTTGCAAATTCAAGCAGGGGGACACACAAACACTTACATGTCATTCGGCACCCTGATTTTATGCCTGATGGAAAATGGTGGTGATGACAGTTCGCTTCGAACACCCTCCCTCCCCTCCGACTTTCAAAAACACACATAGACACATTAAAGGGCAACACGGGGAATAAGCGCCAGATATTCTTCATTGATCTCTTGGGAGAGGGGAAAAAAAAACAACAAATGTGCGATTGATGGAATTGAGGTTTTTCCTCACTGTCAGACGAGAGAGAGAGTTGTGTAGGAGCGGGACTGTTGTTTGTCTATGTATGTTTACAACAACTGTCATTAAAGGCACAAGAAACAAGATGGCTAATGTAAGGCGATCCCTCCCCCTAGCTGAATAATTCATACCAGCTGCAAGGAAGAGAGAGCAGCGCATATTCTTCCTTCCTCACCGCTTGCCTCTCTCACCCTTCTCTAAGGGTCTCTTGGGATGGATGAGTTTCGTTCCTGGTCGCGATGAGTAGCCATTTACCGCCTGATCCGTGCTCCTTAGGCCCGACTCTCTTCCTGTCTCCTGAAACCAAATTTGCTCATTTCAGTCACCTCAAAGCAGACTTGTATGTATATATTTTCAGGGAAATTTGATTGTCGGTATGGATTTTTCAATCGGTCTGCAGATCAGGTTTAGAAATATGTAAACTGTTGTGTTATTTCATCAGGCCCGGCAGAGGAACACATACCTTAGATACTGAACATCCAATACGGTGGAGTGATCTTTAAGCAAGACAAGTCGGACATAAGTAGATTAAAAAAGCCATAATGGGGAAACAAGTGCCCATTTCAAGTGCAGCCGAAGGAAATTTAAGACCTGGAAAGTTGCATTATAAATTTTTGATCAAATTGACGATATTTTCACACTGGCTAAAGCCTGAAACCTGAACCTATATTTTCTGTCTTTGGTTTCCTTTCTTGAAGAACCCTTAATGTGCCAAAGATGTACTACTTAAGCTCGGGTTACTGTTGTCGGTTTGTACGTTAATGTCTAAAAAGTTCAGATTGAATTTGAATCGACCAATATGCATTAAAACCACTGTTCTTTAATCAAAATCTTATATGATCTGAAAGGGAATGTAACAAAAGCTTCCCATTCTTTCAACATCCTGCTCTTTTTGGCCTGTCTAATCCAGTTGAGGTCTGAATGTGGTCTTTCTTCTCTTACAGCAGTGGAGGGTTACTGCAGGAGATGGACAAATTAGCCCACACCTCCATTCCTGAGCGGGGCTATTGTATATCGCTGCAGTCTGTTCATAGAGTGGAGGGACCAGCACAATGAGCCAAACTTTATTGCCGAGTCTCTCTTGCTCCATTTCAAAGCTGAATTTTAATCAACGAGTTTATACCAGCTTTTCTTTAATTAAGTCTTTTTGATATCAAGTTCATCTTAAATAGATTTCTGGGTAGGTTGATGTTTAATACTGTTTAAATATTCTACTCATTGTTTCTTTTTTAAGGTCAAACACATACAATATTATAATCAGTGTTGGGGATAGTTACTTCTAAAAATAATGCATTACAATATTGCGTTACTCTCTAAAAAAAGAGTTTGTCGAGTTACGTTTTGAATATGGGCAGAGCTTGAGTGTTTGCATTTAATATAAGAAGTTCTATTTATAGCAAATGTAAAAGCACACCAAATATATCATGAATAAACCTCAGGCTAAAGAAAAAGAAAATTCACATCTGTATGAATTTGCAATTTAATTATTGCAGGTTTGCGTCATATTCTGAGTTAATTTTATTTAATTTTGATGAATACTAAAAATGTTTTTTGAGAGTGAGATGAATTAATGCACATTCACATTTAGTCTAGAACTACACTGTATTCACACACCGCACACAATGCCTGTTTTTCAGATTTCTCCCAACATGGAATCAGGAAACTTAAGTAAATAATAAAGAAAACAAACTGCCATTACTTTTTTGAAAAAGTAAAAGTTATATTACTCTAAAATTAAAAAGTAATGCGTTATTATACTAGTTACTTGGAAAAAGTAATATTATTTCGTAACTCGCATTACTTGTAATGTGCTACCCTGTTTATAATACTAGTAACTAATACTACAATTAATACTAACGTCTGGTGTTAATAAGAATTATTCTTACCAAAGTTATAGTTTTATAGTTAATATTTCCATAATTTTCAGTGTTCAGTGTCACATTATCCTTCAGAAATAATTACATGCTGATCAAGAAACATGTCTTATTATTATCAGTGTTGAAAACAGTTGTGCTGCTTTATATTTTTGGGAAACAGTGATACATTTAACCAGGGTTCTTTACATATTAGAAACAATTCAAATCAACAGCATTTATTTAAAAACCAAATATTTTACTATAAAAAGGGTTTTTATTGTCACTTTTGATCAATTCAATGTTCTTTTGCTGGAAACAAGCATTATTTGTTTTCACAAAAAAAAAAAAAAAAAAAATTGTTTGTTTGTTTGAATGGTAGTGCATTCACAAAAAAAAATACTACAGTAAACAGAACAAAATAAAAGCAAAATAAACAAGCATGACCATAATTACATTTCAGATAAAAATACTGATGGCATAATTTCCAAAAGAATAGGTTGAGTGAAAAACTAAACTGTATCTAATCAAAAATACCATCATTTATAACAAAAAAAGTGATATAATTTAAGAAGAGTGTGTTATTTAAAACATCCGTGTCCATACAACGTTAAGAAAGTTTTGTATTTCTTTAGTTGGAGTGAAATTTAGTAGTGCTCAATGTACAAAAAGCAGAATAATTAGACTTCGTGTTCAGATAATTAAGTTATTTGTTTTATGTTTCTTTCTTTCTTGGTGTATGGGGGTAAACATAAATGTAGTAAATTGGAAATAATTGGATTGAGATGACATAATTAACTCGATGATTATTAATGAGCAGCGGAGAAAGGGAAGGACTAAATAGGTTTATGCAACTTCATACTCCTTTTAGGACAAGTGCAATAATTAATATTGTTTAATATTTTTTGTAATATTATTTGTACATGTTCAAAGTAAAGTCACAGTATCAGTATCATACTATCAAGTAAATAGCACTCTACTTTTAAGATAGTGGTGGATCAATATTTTATGATGTTCTCCTTTGGAATCTCCCATCAATTAAGATGCCTCTAAACAGCACTTCATTTTCATAATTCAGCTGCCCCAACTTGAACCGTAGACAATGTTGTCGTCGTTCGGGGTCTCCGATGGAATAAACGTCTCGTCCTCCAACAGATGTGACTGAAATCGTATTGGGAACACTTTGTGCATTAAGCTCTGAATTCTAAATGAACTCGGGCCTCAGTGATCCAACCCAAGCAGACACTTAAAAACTGACACACAGGAACCCGGAGAAATTACTTAAAGGATCGGTTACGTCTAAAATGATGGAATCAATAACAATATTTTCCCTCAGACCCCATCGCACTGATAAGCAAAATCCTCGCTTAAAAGCCGCATTAAACTTTAATCGGGTGCAGTTTGCTCCGGCGACTGGTAATATCTGGACAGCTGTCTTCTGCCGTGTTTAAAGCTTGTTTCCTTTGCCATTTCAGTGTCATCTACTAATTGCCTTTTCTTTGGGATACATGATCCTACTGAATTCAATCATAGAAGTATGAAACAGGGAAAGGCTTTTTAGGGGGTCGGGTCAGAAGAAAACAACAGAGTCTGAGATGCTCTCTGAGCCTTGGCTACATTTGTCGGCTCCATCCCAAGTGACTTCATTTAGCATCTGATTTCAGGCCATCAAGGGATGGCTATTTGTTTATTGGCTTTTTCTGCATGTGTGAAATCTTAACGCAACCCATCTTGGAGCAGGGCCTTGCTTTTCTTCTTGTCTACTTGCCAATTTCCCACCTACACATGGAACATGCTTTACATGTTTTTCCCCTTTTTTCACATTTAACCGATGGTGTAAAAAAATGAAGAATTTATATTTAATTTATGCTCCATTGCATCTTCTATCAGAAAAAAAGGCCTCATGTATTTGTATTTTCCTCCTCATGCGTGGCCGAACTATGGAAAGCCACATCATCAGTCACCATACATTTGTATTTCAAGTACAATAAATTACTCCTATTGTGGTTTATGACAGATTGTATGTGAGAATCCCCCCAAATGTCGGAAGAGAGGAAGGTGCTAGCTGGTTTACGGAGGCCCCAATCAGTATTTACTTGAAAAGAGAAACTTAGAAGAGGTCGATTTTAGCATCTCCTTCAGGTCTGGGACCAATGCAGGCTGTGATTTCACAAGTGCAACCCAAGCAATCACCGCTATCCCCTGATTGCTTGGCCTGCGTCTCTGAGGATGCTAGGAGCGAAAGATTATCTTTCCCCCAAACTTCCTCTGATTGCCGACTTCGAGAGGCATGCCTTCATCAGCCAACACGCCGACAGAACCTAACCGTCATAATGTAGTATTTATTAAAGACAGTGCTATTTAAGGCGATCAATACATTTAATCGGTCTGTGCTCTTCGCTGTTGAAGGGTAGAAAGGCTAACACAATAGATATTCTATATTAACTCAAGCTTAAACAATTTTACCAAAGCATTTAAAAAGATAATTTTAAGCAGAGCCGACATATAGTGAATGCATCCATATACATTCCTGTATATGGACACACTGTAAAAATTGTAGACTTGTAAAATCTAAATCAGTGTTGATTTTTGTGTCACATTATATTAAACTGATGTGAAAATTAATTTTTAAAAATTATATTATATTAATTTTATTATACATTAACTGATCTGTAAGGGTTTAAACTTTTTCCATTTGTAACAAGTTTCTTTCTTTCACCAAAAAAAAAAAGATGCAAAACCAAATAAACAGCGAAATACTGTTAGTAGTTAGTAGTTTAAGTAGTTTTAAGTTAAATATAGCAGATATAGCAAAAAAATATATATATTTAAATTAAATGTATACATAAATTAATTTAAATGATACATTATTACATTTATTGTTAAAAATGTATATGTAAATATACATATATATATATTATTTATTTATTATTCTTTCTTATTATCTCATTGTGTAAATTCAGAATTTTTTACATTGTTGGTAATATAATAACACAAACATAAAACATAATGTCACTGGAGCTCAAAGCTTGAATTTCTGAATTTTAAATAAAAAAAAAAGTAAATGGCATCTAAGGTATTAAGAGCAAGCTGGTCTAATTGGGCTTCAAGACTTCAAGAGGCACCATGAGAACCTGTCTATTTATACTCCTTTCTTAACGGTAGCCATGGAACAGGTTTGATGTATTGCCTTCCCTGTCTAACTCTTCACTGCCTCTCCAGCTCTAGCCAAGTATGAAGATCTTATCAGCTGCTGGTTCCATTGCCCCTGGCCTTTTCAGACCAGCACGGCTTAGTTTACGGAAATCTCTTTTGATACACACCAGTGTATCAGTGCGCAATAGGAAAATGTTGTTCCAACTACAAGACAAAAAGACAATGTATGCCACCAGCTACAAATCTTTGTCACAGTTATTAAATGGAATAAAATGTTATTCTTTTCTAATAATATTCTAATCAAAGTGAAATCATGATATTTTAATCTTAAGAAAAAGTAGGACTAATTAATTTTACTGATTCCAAAGACGACGTCTTTAAATGTCGTTAGATGACATATGTCTGATTTAAAGACTACAAACAGCTCCCCCATGGTGAAACTACTTCCTCTTTGCCCATGCTAGGACTGCTTACAAAACGTGTCTGCATAGCTGCTCCCACCTGGTTTAACCCCAACAGGAACTTATCAATTCATCTCTCTCAGAACAGCTCAAGTGGGGGTAATCCTCCCATTGAACTGTTTCAACTTCTCTGGCCATAGACAAAGGATGGGTAAAGGGCTTGTTGGAATTGTCATGTTAGGGCTGAGGATCTTCAAGAGGCTTAAGGCCAAACGCTTTGTAGATGCCATTTGTCTCTCTGCACGTTCAATAATCCTGACTTTTGTCAGGTCATTAGAGCTCATGAGGACCAAAGTCGAGGCTCTGGCCCCTCTGTCCCTCCTTAACCGCACTTAAGGTGAGCCTTAACCCAAGTGTCTCGAGGACGTTTCACTTTCTCCAGCTGTCTAATGGGAAAAGGGGTATATGACAAACTTAGGGACCTTCTGAGGTCAAAAAGCCTTACGTCACAGATTGCAATTATTTGACAATAAAACGAATAACAGCAGCTGTATGTCAACAGTACGGGTTAGATGTTCTCTTTAATTTCACAGCTAATTTAAAACAGCTCTTAGGCTGCACGCAAATTAGCATTCTTAGTGTTATTAATTTTCAACATACTTGGATTGTATCACCCTTATAGCAAATGCACTATAGAAATCAGAAGAAGCTCTCTGCATGCCAGCTGTGAGGTTTTTTTTTTAGGATATATTCCAGTATGTCATCCAGCCAAAGCATTTCAGAGTTAGAGCTGAGAGGCAATAAAGTAATTAAAGCACCAGGGGTTCAAACATTCAATATCATTTTCCAAAATGTGTTTAATTAAAATTAATCATTGGCTGCATTATATCGCTACCTGTGGTGAAAAGTGGTACAGTGGTTCTCACTGTAGTCAAGCGTTTCTTTGAAGGTTGGGATTGGAGCTAGCAACGATTTAAGACGTTGCCAAAGAGTCTGAATTACAGCAATCTATTGCAATCTCCTTCATTCCACATTTTCCATTATGATGTGTCTTTTTAGAATCAAATAATTCCTCCCAGTGGGACAACATTAAATCCCCAGCCCTCATCAAAATGTTTCCGCAGTGCAAATTGAAATTAAAAAATACTTTAAAAAAGGGCTAATGGTTTCTTCTGGCGTATTGTAAAAATGTTAAAATCTTTGAATAATTAATTGAACCAGAGCTTGGAAACCTCCTCGGCTAATATCTTAATTTTGTTTGCCCATTAGAATACTGAAAATCACATGGATAAATCACAACTAATGATCCATGAAAAAAGACACTTGCTATACTGTGTCCTATGTCTATATGCATTTACCTTGCTTTGCATTTATCTAGCCAATAAAAAAAAGAGAGGAGTTGATAAAACATGAACATGAATCCACTTCATGCACAAGTAAACTATATTTATGAAATCAGTGCATTTGGGAAATATGTGCTAGATCCCACGACACAAAATCCAGCAGTAAGATTTCCATTAGCTCAATGCTAGCGAAAGTGAAAAAGCAGAAAGAGGAAAACAATCCAAAGACTCTAGACAGAATTTCCTTGATTAAATAATGAAATCCCCCGAAGGCTTCATTTGAATTTCACACAGTACTATAATTAAAACCCATATAAGTTAATGCCGGCTAAAGACTTGGAACTTTTCTTGCGAAAAAAATCAGCATCACAGTGGCCTCTATCTCTAGTAAATGATCAAGCTGGTCTTGCAGCGCACAACACCAACCGATTTAAAGTGCTATTTCACTACGCTACTGAGGATTTGACCTGCTAATTAGTAACAAAAGTAATGTACGACCACAACAAGCAAATTACTAAACACACAGCCATGATCTGTGACATGCTGTATATAGCATGCACGCCTTGGTAGTGCCAAACATATGGACACAAATCATGCACTGGATTTCATATATCATCAGGGTGCTTGAAGCTATCAATTCACATTTGTTGCATAAGAGATAAAAACATTCGTAACGCTGTAATTTTCTCAGCCACACTTTCAAAAACACTTTGTGTGAATGTACAAGCATTTATTTCCATGGGAACGGCTTTTAAGTGCAACCTCCTGACCTGTTTCCCCCCACTTCCTGACTGGCTAAAGATCCAGCCGACTGACACAGGAACTCAAGGGGGAGGCGGGCTCAGACTAGCACAAATAGACACCTGACCTATTAACAGTTCATTAAGGAGATTTAAATGATTTTGCCACTTTTGCTACTGACCTCCTGGGACCGGGCTCAAAGTTGTTTCCTGCTTGTGGAGGTTGTAAGCATTGTGCGCTTCTGAGAAGCCCTGCCCATCCTAATGAGCTGCATTGTTTCCCTCCTGAGGAGGCCTGTGCTATGAGGAGGCTTAGGGCATTACAGACCGGCTCCTCATGTGCGGTGCCAATGCCTTAATCATCCTTATATCATCTTTCTATCAAGCATGTTTCTTCTATGGCTGGTTGGAGTAAAAATACACATAATTTTCCCACACTCTCAGATTTGATGCAGCCACCACATAATGATGCTTTGTATAGCAGTAGGAGGATTCATTTAATCCATCGTGAAAGACGTTTCGATTTCCGTTTAGTTCCTGTTGTAACAATATATTTCCAGCTCATTAGCATGAAATTAAATCTCTCATTAACAACTGTAAAGAGTACGGTCCTTAAATTTGTTTTCGTAATCAACTAAATCCAAGTTACAGCTTGTATTCCTCACCCTTGTCCTCTATGTCCACTCACTCTCAATTAAGTGTATTTAGTTGCCTCACATTTGAGAGGAAAGCCTGCCTTGTTGCCAAATGAGACTGCGCACGTGTCCCGTTCTCTCTCAGCTCTGCAGTTAGTCATGGTTTACTCTCCAGTCTAGCACTTAAGAGATCATTAGCATGTGTAACTTCCACCGATGAGGACACCGCCAAACGCGCTTGGGTACATGATGCAACCGAGCGCCTCATGAATAAAACTGAAAGAAGCAATGAGCCTCCATTCACTCTTTCAAAACCGCAAGGCCCTATAAGATGTCACGGGTGTGTAGATTTGCCAAGAGATTCGTAATAAAACAATATAAGGAATGCCTGGTAAGGGTAATATAAATGGATGATTTTCAAGCCGTCGAGCTCTTAAGCAGCCAGCCTCCCCGGATAAGCAAGGGAGATCAAAGCAAATGAAAGTCCAATAATTCAAGCCTTCCCGAATGTATGAAGACACGAGGTGAATTTGTGTCTGGGGGCCTCAATCAAAGCAAAGACACACCACTGAGCATTCACTTCCCGAGCTGAATTCAGGTTGTTTCAGTCCTACAGAGTGCTGTTTTAAGCAATAAGGTTGTTGTCATTGTCATACTGAGCTCCAGAACACAAAGATCATCCGGTAGAGGGGTAAAATCAATGATTTCCCCAATCTAAGAAGTGAATGCAGGAGAGTAGAAAAGGATCGCTGGCCGTTTGACCTTCTCTGTGTATTAAACAAACACCAGATGGTAGACATTCAGCGAGTCCATTATCTGAGGGCCTGGTGTGTTGTTCCTGCTGCTAAGTCCCACAGAGTCCCACTCCATGGCTGCCATTGAACTGCATGCATGGCAGCAACTCTATCTAAGGCCATGAATACCTGAAGGCCCCATTCAAACCCATCTCCACAACCAAATTCTGATATTAAGCTATCATATTTACATCTCTATTCCATAAGAAACAAATTTAAATTAAAAAAAGCAAGATGTCTATGTGTAATGGTCTGTTCAGGTGACGGTAAAACTTGTATTAAATAACTTTTCAAGCGCTTCAAGTCATCCTGCAAATTGCATTTATGCTGGCTGAATGACCTAAGACATCTTGAGATGCATTCTTCATAAACCTACATCAGATCCCTGGGTATATGATTCCTTAAAATACTTCCATGTAACTAGAAATGATATGTCATTTCAAAGAAAATATGTAGGGACAGGAATGGAAGAGTCTGAAGAGGCTAAACTGAATTGGGGAGAAAACATGCTGGGCCACCATTGTAATGGCCCAAATGTAGATGGAATGCCCAGTGTGGAAATGAGAATACAGGCCACAATGGTACAGCAGGGTGCTGATGTGTGTGCTGAAGCAGACGCTTGACGAGGAAGTCATAGCTGGAATCAGACACAGGAGCTCATTCAGAAAGCACTTGTGAAAAGGGTGCAGACGTAAAGGAAAGCTATGCAGACATATGAATGTCTGAGGCTCAGCTTGCTTTTGGATTCAAAGCTTATGCTCGCGGTTGGAAAAAAAAATGTCTAGATGTTCTAACTTGTAATATCTAGGTTTTTTTTTAAATCTATTTATTTATGTTACACAATGGTTTCTAATTATGCAGCAACATTTTTAGATATTGTGGGAGGATACACAGTGGAAAGCATAGTTGGCACTAACTTTGAAGTTGTTGGTAGTAGTAGCTGTTGGGCATTATCTTCGCTTTGAAGTTTGTTTTGTAGACGTGCAAAACAATAGGCCATATTAGCATTTGTCGGAAAGCAGGGCTTTTTTTTAGCATTTTAATATTTTACGATTGAAAATAATGTGTTAAATGAAATTAAACAGCTGTTTAATTAAAAAAAAAAGAAAAGAAAAATAAATATTTAATCCTTTCCGATGATCCGTATCTAAATCCTCTAATGAGGAAGTAAATTTTCCTACCTTCAGAGCGAATGAAGCTGGAAGTACAAAGTGGTTTTGTTGTTCACACACCAGAGGATATTCCGTTGAAAAGCGAAATTGTACCCAACACAACACAATAGTTTGGATACGCATTTTTACAAATACAAGTGCTTGGCAGTTGACACGCCATTTTCAAAACGCCTCTGTAACGTCACGAGAAGCCGAACTGCAACAGCGACGCCAAACAGGTAAACGAGCTAACGATTAGGAGAAAACTTTTTTTTAGAGATTATTTCTTTGTGTGTGTTTCTCAAAAATATGTGCATAAATAAAATGTGTATTTAATTTAAATAAATGCCGTTAAATAATCAACATATCATGTAGCAGAGTTATTATTTCGATTACCATCTTTAATAATAGTAATAGCCTTAGCCTAGGCCTAGGCTAACTTCAGGTACAGGTAGCCTAAACGAACTAACGAATCAAAAAATAGCACAGGCATGGGAGATCATTTCCTCATTTGTTTTATCATCTTTCTGTGCGTGATTTTATTGATATATTTATTTAATTGAGATAAATACAGCACACGATGTGATAATTCTGTTGCAAATTTTAAAATTTAGATTTTAATAATCTAGCTAAGTGGCATTTAACAGGTAACGTAAGAAATTAACAATTAAAAAAAAACCCGCAACAACAACAAAACCACGCGAGATTGTTTAGCTTACTCATTCGTTTCATCATCTGTCTAAACAAATAAATCAACTAAATTAGGCCTACAGTTTTTAGCCTAATAATTTAGTCATGTTTGACAGGTGCCACACACATGAAAAAATACTCTAGTAATTTACAGTAAATAGGCTACTATAGTGTTTTTGAACCATACAAAGTGTGTTTTATTGTATATATTATAGCCTAGTATTTACTACATTTTGTTAATCTACATGTTACTGTAGTTATAGTGAACTGATTAACAGTAGCTAATAAATACTTAGGTATACTTTAGTTTTTGTTATAGTAAACTGTAGTGTATTGTAGTATAAAATACCCTGTTGTAGAAAACGTAGTACAGTATTGGGTAAAGTAATTTTTGCTTATATTACTATATTAGTTGTTATTATTACCACAGCAACTATAGAATTACCACAACAAATGAATTCAAGTAATTTACTATAATACAGTTCAAAAACACTGTAGTAGTCCATTTATTATAAATTACTATAGTGTATTTTTCATGTATCTAGACTAATTAATACGGAATTCGACAATATAGAGGTTGGTTTATATATTTATTGTTGTTTTGTTATCAAGTTGATTAGCTGGAACATGCAGACATACTGTAAAACCAATACATTTTTGTTCCCATGCATGCCACCATGCTGAGCAATATGAGGAATAACTAGTCAAAGTCTAGACAGCGTTTTATTTGTCATTTGAAGAAGTTCTTCCCTTTTTAGTAAATGTGCACTGACCTCTCCAGGTGGCTTTGGGTGTTTGTTGCTTTTTGATTATAATGCAGGAACGCTGGACATTTGAAATGGCATAGTGGTAATTACAGTCATCTAATTACACAGTGTCTGATGTCTGCCTTCAAGAGGTTAGTGCGGAGAGTCCACTGACCCGTCAACTGTTTGCAACTGCAGACAGAACCAAAGCTGCTTTTGGAATTTGCTGAACTCTAGCATGGAAAAGAATGATATATTTTTATATGCTGTAGCTATAAGTAGGTGACAGCTGAGACAACTCTATATACTGTATTTATTGGTAGCACAATGTAGAATGCAGCTGGCTTCAGCAGAAAACTATGTGTTGTCTAAGTGACGCCCATCTGAGAATTTGTTTAACCAAAAATACTGAAGTTTCATTTGACAGGTTTTTACAGTGAAATTTCAATGCATGAAGAAAACAAGAGCTGACATGTCCACACAAGTGTAACAATAAGTAGCAATGCTAACACTTATTTGGATTGCTGTAGAGAATTATGCCTTTGATTTTCACATGACACAGTTTTATTACTAAGCGTATTGAAATGTTACAACCAGTAAGTAACTGCACACAATATACAAACTAAATTTTACACAATTTTAGTGTTAAAAAACTCTAACTGTGGTCTCCCCATGTCCTTATCAAAATAAAACTTGTCAAAATGACATTACTTTAAAATGTATTTCAAATTTCTAAATCTATTAAACATATTTAATATATGATTAGTGTTATGCATCATTGTGATTGTGAAAAATAGCCTCAAGAATTAGGCAGTCGCAGTGCCTGAATCAAGAGTGAAGAAAATCCTCTCCATGTCTCTCAGGTTTCTCCGTTTGGGGTTTGTCCATCAACAGAGGCCAATTAGACTGGGCCTGACTGGTCTCTATTAAAACAGAAAGTGTTTACATCAGTTTGGCCAGTGTTTGCACTTGAAGATACTGAGAACCAAACATAACAGCAACATAGATACCCTCTATTATGTCCACAAGGCAAGAGCGAGTCCAAAATGTGGTACATGCTGCAGTGCAATGGCTGTGAAGTACCACACAGAGCATTTCTGTGTTGGTGAGTTAACGGCTTTTCAGCTTTATTAGATTGGAAATTTCACCTTCTTTTTTTCTCAATAACACTTAGACGGGTTGTTGATTTTCTTTATTTTTTTTTATTTTAGGTTTTTTTTTGTGGTTGCTAGCCCTGTTCCTCGGTTATAAAAAAAAAGTACTCATTCTTGAAATTTACTAAATGTATCTGTTGGCAACTACTGTGGCAAATGTTTTTTGTGTTGTTTCAATGAAGAAAAGCAGCACCTGTGGGATGTACATTTTTCTATTAATTACACATAACATTCGAACACATTGACATCACCGAGGTCTCCAAGCTTGGTGGGTGGCCAATATGAGAAATCATGGTCCTAAACTTCTCTGCTTCTGGTTTCCTTCTCAGTAGTTGTGTGCATATATAATTGAGACCATTGAAGTACATTGCAGGTCCATCTGCTTGGCAGAGAAGTGAATACTAAACCATCTGGGCCTCTACATGCGCCAGAAAAGGGATATGGATAGGTATTGTCTGAGATAGAGCACCTCAGGGGGTACGTTATTCCACAAGGAACACACACACGCAACGCGACACATAAACACACACGCACACATTCACAGCGATCCATACTGCTCCTTAAAGACAGTAATACTAGCATGCGAAATCTGCTGTTGTTGAACTCCAGATGGAGTGAAATAATTCCGAGTCCCATCACCTCGAGTGATTAGTAAACTCTGATATCAAAGCAAATGATCATCAGTATCCCACTCGGTTAGTACACACAGCCACTGTGCAGCGTTGCTCTCAGCCCTTACATTCACAGAATCAACCGTGAATACATAAATCATAACAGACATTCTGTTCCTGCCATCAGTTGGTAAAATGGAGTGCCATGTTGAAATGTTTTCTGCTCGTAAGTCGCCCACCAGCTCTGGGGAGACACACATGCTCGCATTAAGGGCTTCGGTTGTGGTCAACACAGCGACTAATTGAACGAATTCTCTATTTTCTTAGGGATACGTGAGACGTTTTGGCAAGGCTGGAGAACTCGAAGAAGCGCAAGGCTGCTGCGCAGAAGGGGATGCTCGCTGAGGTTTGTTTATTCGCAGGATTATACGCATTAAGCATCAGTCTTTTGGGTTAGCCCTCATCCGTTTGGAAATGGATCGTTTTCTTAACCTCAGAGCGACTCTCTGTTCCTTCGTCGCAGCAGTGCCAATTCTGAAAACCGATCGTAGTTTTGACATGATGCTGAACTGCTCTCCTGCGGCCCAGGATACATCTGTAAACATTGGCTAAATGAAGCCGGTGGGGTTCTCACAATGAAACACCCCCCGCTCCCACCCCCTCCTCTCTCGATGGCCCTTCCATCCATTTCTGAGGGACTTCAGATATCGAATGGATGTGCTAAAAACCCTGCTGTGTCTGGTCCTTTAGCAGCGGACCTGTCACAAAGCCTCACACCTCGTGGCCGGCTCAGCGGCCCGTCTCTGGCTCCCATCTCTGACATCTGCTCAGGGTTGGGGTTTCATTCAAGAGGGGGGCAGAGGGAGTCAATCTGCTCTTTTAAAAGAGCCTCACAGTGCCCTGGGTGCTGATGGGGAGGAATGAAGAATCCGCACCATTTCTCTTGCTGGCACCACTGGTGTGCTATTCTCCATCCCTTCCCCATCAACGCCACCACAACTCAAAGCCGTCTTTCATATCCTCCCACGGCTCCAGATTGACAGGCATCAGACAGTTCAGGTGATGAGGAGGAGAGGGTGTGAATGGAGATAGAGAGGTGCCATGTTTGAACACTTCCTAAAGAAGCACGCCCGATACTCGGCAAAAAAAAGGCCCCACGCTTCCAGCCCTTTTTGGCAAGTCGACCACGATGACTATTTGAGGACTTGACAGATTGTGCTGATGTGTTTATTTAGTTGAGCAAATGCGGACTGGAGCTGTTTTCAAGCTTTATTTATGTTGCGTATTAACTCGGTCACCAACAGAAATGAGGCAACATCAATCATCCACTTGATGGGAAGAACACTGAAACATTTATTTTAGATAGCAGCATCTGCACGCTTTCTCAAGTGGGTGAAAAAGAAATGATCTGTACACGCCGAATAATATCTTGCGATTTTTAGGAATGCATGTTTAATTAGTTTTTGTAAAAAATTATACAGCTTTAGAAATATTTAACTGAAATATTTAATATTCCGTCGACAGCACTGACACCACCCTAGTGTTCCACAGAAGAAAGAAAAAAAATGCAGAATTAATTTTTTTTGGGGGGGGTAAAAAGAAATTGGATATATGATAAATGATGCGTTATAGCTATGATGTAGCATGTAGTCATTAATCATTAAACATTTGGATGTATTTAAAACGCATTGATTAAATGGCTCCAGTGACAGGCTTTGCCACTGTGTCACGGTGAGTGGAGAAGCACAGACACAGAGCTCAGGATTGTTTCACCATGTAATTCCAGTCTCTGTAACTACTTTACCACCTGAACACAAGTGGCATTCTTCTCCTAGATAAAAATCACCTCGCCGCATTTGTAGGACATGTAGCCACTTACTGCTTGTAAAGATTAAGCCTTGGAGCATGACTTTTAAAGGTGGCGGCTATTATCACTCCGTGTATCCGACCGGGAAGGAGATGGGCTGCAAATGAATATTGTCCAGGAGATTTTTAACGTGAATGAAAGTGTGTTTGTAATCTAAGTGCATGTGTATTCATTCGTTAGACTAACGGTGTTGGAAATATAATACTGCAGGCTGCACAGTGCAGGTTTGATTGGACAAGCTGTGATTTAGAGTCTCGGGGCTTAAGCAGGACTCTTTTTTTGTTGGGGAGAGGTTGAGGGTGCCACACACAAAAGCTGAAGAACCCATGTAACCAGAAAAATCCATTAGATAAAGCTATTTCACTGGCTGATTATTCGCTAGATAAAATTATTTCAGTAATAAATGCTTCCAGCAGGAGCCAAAGCTAATAACCACATCCATTTTAGTCCTCATTTTACTGGTTAGAACAAAAGGGCATATTGAATTAAGGCATAAATTCACACAGATTAGTTGAGAGAATATGGCAGTGGGTAATTATTAGGACCTTATTTTACAGTTCTAAAAATGTTATTTACTATGCGATTGAATAAATGGTTATTAAGCAATCAATTTCCAATTGATTGGAGGTTATTAGAAAACATAGAGCTTCAACAAAGAGTCGTAATATTCTTTTTTTCTTTTTTTGTCAGTCATTAGTCTGATCATGCTGGGATTTCCAATTGAACTGTCAATTTACCTAGCCCAGTACCACGAGCTTTACCACTTTCTGGTTGTTAATGTAATCTAAATATACATTAATTGCTATGTGATTTTGACAGAATGTGAATGATATGAAAAAAAAAGAGCCGACGATAACTGATTAGTCCAAGAGAAATTAACTCCTATGGGTTGAAGGATTCATACAGTCATGAAGGAAAATCGAGTTTCAATTATTGTGACATTTGTTGCTTTAAATACAAAGACCGTATCGCTGTGTGTCATCAATGATTTGACTACACATAGAAAATCCTTAGGTAAAAGTAATAACCAAGACAAAAGAGAAAAACTAAAACATAAAAATGTTTTTGAAACCTGACACATATCAATCTCGTATTTGCACAAATGTATGGAGCAGCAGCAGAATCTGTTTTAACTGAGAGTAAAAATAACATGTTTAACTTCTTTAAAGCATCATTCATTTGCAGATTCAAATGTATCCATAGAGAATGTATAACTATATAATATTTTAGCTATTTAGGATTTTAAAATGATCATTGTTTGATACGCCAACAGTGGCAGATTAATATGTGATATATCAAAGTTCTTTTTTTTCTAATAAGACAATTTTGTGTAATTATTGTTTTTCACATCAGTAGCTCTTGTCTTATTTTACATTTCAAAATATTTTCTTTCTTTTTTTTATTGGCTGCCAGCGTAACGATTTTGGCTGGAAAGCTTTTGTTTTGAATTAAGACATTCTCACAGTCACAGCAACGGCATTGCATTGAGACATAATTGTCTGTTGAATGTTCCTCAGATTGTGTCCAAACTCGTGTTAGATCTCAGAACAAACAGACAAAGCCTAGTATCACAGACAAAGCCTGGTATGTGTGGTTTCAACAAAACTGACGGCAAAACCAATCCAAGTGTGAATATTTGGCTTCATTTTGCCATGTTAATTTTTTATAATAGTTTACAGTTGGAAACATTTATTTATGAATGTCAAAAAAAGTAATAAAATAAACGTACTTTATTAAACATGGTTATTAAATGTCGTTAATCAGATTTCACCTCTGAAGAAGCTAGCGTTGAATTTTTCACCATGCTAGCAGTTTTGTGTTTCATTCTGCAACTCCATCAACTGTTAAGGTGTGAGACAAATAACAATACCACCCTCTGGACTGTGATTTTTTGAAGACTGGAGGTGATATAATGAATCACTTCCCATTAGCGAGGTTTCACACACGTCACAATTATTATAAAGACTCACAGTTTATTTTCAATGAAGGTGACATGATTTGCTAGCTTCTAATACGTATATGCTAAAGTAGCTTTAATGTATATATGCTAATATCGGTGTGGTGGTTTACACAGCTTTCCATGTTTAGGGAGGATTTAGAAGAGTATGTCCAATTATAGATGCCAAATAGCATGATTTACATATTTAGCCCTTGTCACATTAGGGGCAGTCACATGTGATGCCTAGTGTTGGGCTGCCTGAGTGGGCTATGGAACCATTGCCCTCTAGAGGCCAATTGCCACCTAATATAGCCCACTCTCATCAGTGCCTGACCATGTACCCACACCTGTTTGTGTGAAATAAAGGTATAATATTTCTTATGACTGATAATGGTCACAAAAGTGGGTATTTTAATGCGTGAAAACTTTCAGTCAGTATATCAAACCGCATTCAAAAGTGAATGTAAAGAACTGCGGCACAAGCTATTATGTGGCTGAATATAAAATCATCACACTTTAGGGACACACAGTGCCAGTAGAATAAAAATATCCGTGATTAAAGTGTTGTTTGTGCTACTGATTCGTGAGCAATTTGTTCCAAAATTCTCAATTCAAGCACCCTTGTCAGAGCGGGTTTTTCTTTGGCTACTTCTGGTTATACTAAATATATTGGGGTGTATTCTTTTCTTGACCATATTTATAATTCAGTAAATGTGTTTGTGGCATGTAAGTTAGGCTATTGAAGCACATGACTATGATTGATGCTGTGACACTTTTTTTTTTTCTTTTCTCTCTCTCTCTCTCTTCACCGCAACCTACCTCGTTACAGATTACAGAAGATAATGGGCAGCAGGACAGGAAGGGGAAGAACAAAACGGGGTTTGCGTTTAATTAACTGCGCCTCCTTTGCTATTCGCCAGCGCGAATTTGCCTTGTTTTATGAAGAGAGATCCTGTTTTTCTAATTCGTCCCCCTTTGTTTCTCAGACAGGGAACGGATCTGGCTCTTTGGGATATTAAATAGAGAGCTAATTCAAGTGGAGGGGCTCTTTCTCTGGTGCTCTGCTCACATAGCTGGGCTGGGCTCACTGGGCCCTTTTGTGTGCTGCCCCTCACCGCATGTGTTCTCGCTCTCCCGGCTGGTCAGATTTTTTTGTCTCCGCTGGATAATCAGCTTGGAACGGTCGAGTCAGATGTGGTGGGAACTGGGCCTGCTTGAGGCTCCTCTCTGAAGGTGTTTGTTGTTAAATAGAACAATTCGTCTGTCTCTTTAGAAAGCCTGACAAAAGCAAATACTCCCTGCTGAAAATTTTCTTAGCCCGTCACACAAAGGCTCAAGTTTGTTTAAGAAATTGCTGCTAAAGAAAGCGTCAACCCATTAAGGTAATTATATGGAACCTGTGTCCTATAAAGGCTTAATTGATGTTAATGTTTGTCTAATTGGGGATTCAGGGAGAGCAAAGGACTAAAGGTCTTCATAGCACTTTCAGGCGAGCCTCTGAAAAGGGTCCTTCTGGTTTTCACACTTCCCACAATGGCTGCCCGTCTTTCTCACATTACTGCCTGTTTTCAGCTCCTTCCAGCATTCTGCAGCACTACTTAGAGCACAAAATAAGGGTGAAGAGCCATTGTCTGGTGCAAGCACTTCTCAAAGAGTGTTCCTGACAGGGATTGTTAGAGGACTCATGTTGAAGACAAGGGGGAGTGAGGGTGAAAGCCACTGTCATGCACTCTTGTCATGTCTCCGGTGTGCGGCAATGGGGCTCCTAATTGCTGCATCTGTTTTTTCATAGCGCCGATTCATTTAAACAAATACTTCAGTCATCACCTCCTGTTCCTACACTGAGCCCGAGTTATCCATTGTGAGCGTCAATGCATTTGCATGTGTTTGTGTGTGCAATCGAGGGGAAGTATTTGTTTAAATAGTACATTTTCCTTGTACATCTTTTAATAGCAGACTCCGTCGCTCGGGCTCCCGCGCGATCCCCCCGCTGACGCGAGCGAGACGCGCGTTTCGTCACCTCGGAGACGCCCCCTGGTTTTCGCCACTAAACTCGACGGAAACAATGCCGGTAGATGGGAAAAACAAACACGGTGTTTCCCTTCCCTTAACGCTTAACTGATCTGTCTTTAAAACACTCATGAGGCTCCGTTCCAAACTCTTCAAATATTTCTCTTGGCTCTAATTGCTAAGGTCGGAGTTAACAATCAATGCCATTTCCACACATACAAGTTAAAATAGGGGCAGCGGTGAATGGCAAACTGATTGTAGCGCTGTCAGCCTCCTGCATGGGCTCTTTCTGCAGATGGGGAGTGAGAGGGATGGAGGGGGAGCGGCAAAGGCACTTCATTTAACTTGCACCAAGCTGATTGGAGTGGAGAAGGCAATTCAAATCTTGAGTGTAGTTCCCATTGCAATGCCTTTCCCCCAATCTCACCCCATTTCCGCAGGCCTCCTGTCAGTCAAAAAAGCACACAAGGCAACCTTGGCAGATCTCTCGATGGTGCCCTCCATCTCAACACAATAGCGCAGTGAAAGACCTGGCCTCCGCCAGACCCCTGAGTACAGACTCTATATGAAGTCAGCAAAATTAATGTCGTTCAATAACACAATATGCTAAATGGAGCTCTGGTTGAAAGTTAGGAAGGTGTTTGTTCCAAAAGATAAAGGCTGCTTATCTCAACCATTCAACTGGCCGATTCTATCGGCATGTCTACACTCCATTTTTATAATTGGTGTAGTAGCTAGAACAAATGACCAAAGAATTACCTTTATAATAACGAGTCACAATTTTTTATGTTTTATTTGTGCATGTGCTCATAAATATCCAGATTTTTTATTTGTCACTATCAAGAAATGTCATGCTGTTTCTTTTTATCACTCTTGATGACTACTCATGCATATGAACTCTTCAGTAGCCCATAAAAACATTGCATGCATGCTGTCAAATCGATGCACACACAAAATTAAGCAATTAAAATACAGATGATGAAAAAAAAAAAAAGTCATGTCAATCACCACATTTAGCTGGGACAATTATCTAAAAACCTCCACATTTATTTTTATAATTAACCAGCATATTCTTCAAATCCCTCAATACAAACAAAAAGTCAAAGCTGTTTCCTCTTTTTTTTTTTTTTTTTAGGTTTTTTTTTATCACTCTTTACGACTTACTTGTACACGTCAGCTCCCTCAGTTACCCATAAATGCATTGCTGCACTGCACATGCAAAATTAAAATTCAGATGATAAAAACATGTCTCTGTCATAATGTCGTGCCTTCCGGGAGTAACTCAATCACTGTATTTTGTTGGGACAATTATCTGAAAACCTTGTCGACAAAGTGTCGCATTACTCATCAAAGTACTTTATGGGTGAATAATGACCACAGGTTGCGACCTCCGACCCCGCTAGACGACCTCTAGAGATACACGCGAGTCAATTTCACAAAGGTTTGCTGCCACGCTATTCCCTAGCCCTGCTGCTTCAGAGCAGAAATCTGACTCCACAGCCATAATCACTTTAGTACTGTTTTTGCTCTTGGTAAGTGGACAAAATATTTGGATGATCTTAAGCAAGCACAATAATTGAATATGTGATTTGGTGGTAGCAGGTGTTTGGAATCTTGAGCTTGTCTTTACATAATGAAGCATTCTGTAAACAAAAGCAAGTTGTTATGTTGCTTCGGCATGCTGGGGATATACTCAAATGAAACAACTAATTTTCTTGATAGCATACTGTAATCATGCTGTTCCTCTACCACGCACTGTGCTGAGTGGTGTGATGCCTATTAATTCATTCTTCCTCTCTCCGGTGGGAGAAAGAGCCCTCCCCTCCTCTAGTAAACTGCTATTATTCATTACACCTCTATAAGTACAAATAATCGCCAGGGTTTGAAAGAGAGAAATAATTGTTGTTATTTGCTTTGATATGGTTGAAGTGTGGCTCACACTTCTTAAATGGCTCGGAACATGCCTGTTTTAACATGCACTCGTTCATTTGTCTCACCGAAGGGGGACGGAGCCTTTGAAATCACCACTCAAGCAGGTAAGCGACGCCTTGATTGAGCACTGACAAATAATGTACAAAACCAAGTTTTCCCAAAACCCACCTACCGATCTGGCCAAACTCGACCGACAACTGCTTTTAAATAAATCCAATCATTCAATTTGGCATCACGCATGTGTTACCAATCCAAAGTTGTAAAGAAATCACCCAACCCTGAGATTAATTACTGACTTGTCAGAACAAGGAGCTGCACTATTACTAAGCTATCGACCTCCAGGTTGCCAAGCTACCTTTTAGCGGTGATTTCGCTGTATGTATGTTGCATTTTTGTGCAGCTGTCGAGCCACAGGAAGGGACTTTCGAATAACGCTTATTTTTGCTTGAAAATTATTTTCAGATACATGTTGTAGTATGAAATGGAGCCATTTAATATAGGGAAGCATTTTAGCTAAGCCTCGACAGTTTTGACATGAGGAATCTGACGCAAGGTGTCTAAATGCCTCGACTTGACTGTATGGAAACACATGCTTGATCGAATGTATATGAATTAGTATAAAGGAGGCACAGATAATGCAAGAGAGTAATGAGTGAGGTACAATTAAAAGCGCATTAACTGAGAAGCTAACATCTGAAATGAAATCTTTCTGCACGTTTGTGAAGTAATTATCTCAGACGCTGAATTGCAGTAGAATGGTGTTTGTTTATTTCTTTAAATAGGTTCTTATACTTTCACCTTTTGGCTTTGGTGTGATTGCTTGTTTGCTTGGGCTCGAAATATGCGGTTTCCTCCTTGTAGTCATTCAATATCATCATCTTTCTTTTTCACAATGACACAGAGCAGGGACAAAGTCTATGGGTCAGATCCCTGTTGCTCTCTGCTTGTCTGGGAGGGGCATCAATTGGTGGTCACTTGCTACACACTCTGTGACTTCTTGGTCCTGCACCTGTGGAGAATCCCCTCTGTGAGCTAAGAAAACAAAACAAGAGTCAGGTTAGAGGTCAAGGGTCAGAGGGTCACGAAGAGGAAGTTGTTTTTTCAAAACGGCAAGGCACTTATCACTCTCATCTGATTTGACAGCCATCTGTCAGTCATGGCATTAGGATACTTGTTTTGCCCCAATCTATGTTTATCGCTGCAAACGTGATGCTATTTGACAGAATTAACTCTTGCCACTTGCTTTTCTCTCATAGTAATTGGATGGGAGGGGAAAGCATACCATATGCAGTATTTCATGTTAAAATTAGAGTATTTAACAAATTGTAAAGATAACAATGTAGAAAGAATTTTCTGTTTTAAAATTAGAAAGAGAAATTTCATGCATCTTGCTTAATTGTACATATTAGAGATAACATACAGGCACATTCTCTATGAAATTTCACGTTTTATTTTTTAGGTAATTGGATTTATAAATTCTACAACATCAAGATTACTTCTATAACAAGCTATATAAGCTTAAGAAAGTGTGAAATTCATGTAACATGTAAGCAGCTGGCTCAAACACATCAACAGTCCACTCTGTGGAGGTCAGATCCCCCGAGACCACTAGACCCTGAGAAGTGAGTGTTTAACAGTAGCATGACTTCTTCATCAGATGGCTTATTCACGGAAATTAATGGGATAATAACCTGATGAGTGATTGTCATGAGCTAACTCTGAGTTATCCTTCTTTTAGAGAGGTTTGACTGATGTGAGTAATATCCTCAATCCATATGTAATGTGCTTGCCAGAAATTCAGAACGATTTAGAATGGCATTAGAGATGCAAATGCTCTAATGCATGGTTTTTTGTTGTTGTTTTTGTCTTCTGTAGAAATACATGTAATGCATGTATAATCTAAAAGTTTGGAATGATTTTTGTATGTTATAAAAATATGCACACCAAGGCTGCATTTATTTTATTAAAACATAAAAGTATATTAATATTAATTCAATTTAAAATGTTTTCTGTTTTGCTAGATTTTCTTTAAAAAGGTGCTTTATTCCTGTAATGGCAAAGCAGAATTACTTAAATTTCCAGTGTCACAAAATCCATTATAAATTATGCTAATGATTTGATTTAGAGCTTAATAAATATTGATATTAATTTTTTTTTTATTGAAAAAAGTTATATAAATTTACATATATACACACATAAACAAACACCGTTTTTAAATTATATTCCTGTTGCTTTTGTCCTGAGTATTTCATTTATCTTAAAATGCTGTTTTCTGTCCAGTGTGCAGCAGACATAAGTGAAGGAGCTTTAATGAACTTTATAAACTGCACTCAGGGGAGTGTTGGATTGGATCAGTGGGGGCCTGGGAAAGTCAAGCATGCCTTCGTGTCAGGTGAAGTGACAAAGTATGGGTAGAGGCTGCTGAAGACAATGAGTAGTGACCGTGCAGGTAAACTCGGCTTTGGAACAGAAGACATTGGATTAGCGGCAGCTGCAAAACCCACGCATTTACTCAGCTGGCACGCCGATATCGAGTTTCACCCGAAAACAATGCCATGTGTTTGGAAACAAACATGACTCCCAAGCATCTCAAATGCATCTCTGCTGAATCTTTAGGGAATATAAAACCTATAAGTACTGTTTTTACAAATGACGGCTGAATTGAAGTCTTTGCTTTAAATGTTTTTCAATTGTACCACATCCACTGTTTATTTGGGACTAGGGGTGTGGGCTGATCACCTAATCTGGTTCTTGATATTCTGTTTGCATTGTTTATCATGATACACACTATAACTAGAAGTGTTTATAAAGTAATCACACATAATTGTTATTGCGAGCTTCCTCGACTTGTGAATGTACGTCTACTTTATATAAAAATGGCAGAATAGTTTGATAAGACACATCTGTATTTTTGCCTTTAGCCTGCAATAAGAGAAAGTGTACAGCACATTCCAAATAAAGCTAATAAAAAGCAAAAGCAAGCAGGTCTTGCAACCCTCCTGCCATCTGCCACCGATTTTAGCAAAATTACCCAGTGAACTGTTTGCTAAATCCTAAAATAAATAAATAAATAAAATGTTTACTTTATGCTCCTTAATTACAGTTGAGGATAGTTTCAAACTTTGTCACTACATTTGAATACAATCACAGAAAAAAACACTTTGGAATGTTAGGCTCAAATTAAAAAGCAAACATGCTTCCTTTTTACAGGAAGAGGCTTTTATAAAAGACATTACATTTGGCTATGCTATGACAGTCATCCTTGCCTTGGGAAACATCCTTGGGAAAAAAAAGCCTAATTGGTAGAGTGCCGTTTAACCCAAACTCTCCCACCAATATCAGTATCTCAAAATTGTGGGAATATAAATTCTCATGAGGGAATACGTGCGAGAGAGTCAAACACTTACCGCACCATTATTCCAGGCTCTCCCATCAGCCTCTGTGTTTCTTGACAGCAAATGTGAGGGGAGGGGTTCTGCTGGTGGATTCTGGGATGGTGACACCTGCAGCGCCTTTGAAAAGCATGCTGTTTCTGTTCACCCTTGAGTCTGTGGATGTTGTATGGAGGTGGAGAAAGGAACCAGGCCCCTTACCTGTGCAAGACCAGGGACTCTGGCCGAGCCGGGCCTTGGTTGGCAGATTGGTAATGAGCGGCTGTATGTGGTGAGGCTCAGGCACAGTACCGGCCCCCTGGGGGAAATGTGGTGCAGGATAATGAGAGGGCTGAAACTCTTAATGTGCCGGTGATTCATGGAGACCATCCGTCCGGATTACCTTTCTCACTGTGTGCACAATGTGGACAAGGATTCCCAGGGTTAGGAACAACACCACCAGATTGGCGCAGCAAGCCCTCGGGGAGATGGGCCTTTCCCAGGGTACAAACACTGTGGTGCACGTTGGGTTAATATGAACCGTAAATACCTGTTTGTTCCAAAATGCAGTCGCAGAAAGGTGTGGAACACAAACACAAATAACTTTAAAAGGCCGTAGTTGTAGGCGAATGGTTAAAAGAGAAACGTCGAGTGTCATTTTGACACCTCAGTGTTGTCTATGTTTGTATCTATCTATTGCCTTTTTTTCTGGACGTGTCAAACCAACCTTTAAAGTTTGTCATCTGGTTAAATTTTTAAAAAATCCATTACATTAATTTCTTTTTAAGAATTATTTTTAATTGTAAGTCCTTTCAAATTTTAATTGTTTAAATTAAATTTAAACTTTAATTGAAATTGGAACACAACCCCGATGGGAGAAGGAATGGTTCAAATGTTAGGTGGAGATAACATACACGTGTTAAGTTTAAATTTGGTTTTAGCTTTGCTTTTCACTGAACATATTAGTAGGGACATTATTCATATGTCAAAATGGAGCTGAGAAGGAATAAGTAGGCTTCACCTTCAAAATAAACCTTTCTGGATTGTTACTGTTGCTTGGACACACCTAATTGTGTTCTTTAGTGACTGTGGATGTGTTTGAGCTATTCTCCCAGGACTGTTTATTTTAGCTAAGAGGGGAGGACTGATTTTATGCTTGAACTGTGGTTAGCTTTAGTCCAAGCCATTCACAAGAATGAGTAGTTGCTGCCTACAGTTAAAAGAAAAAGGAAATTGGGGATTGAAATGTAATATAAAATGGAGGATTGATTTGATTGAAGAATGCACCAAATGTACATCATGCTCAAATTATCAGTACAGCAAGAAGAAGAGAAAATAGCATAGAATGTTTAATTCATATTTATTATACACGTGTCCAGAATATAAATTTTGTCTATGAAACGATACAGACATTTCAGAAATAATGAAAAAAACTAATGGTTGACAAGAATTTTTTAAAAAGTTAGTTGAGCCCCCATGTGGACCCCAACCTCTCACAGACACACAAGCATCACATCTTACACACACATGCACACACACTTGTCTTGTAAGAGTGTAATCACTGGTCAGTCTCTCTGAAGCACTACATTGATGAGCTATGATTGTTCCTGATTGGCTAAAACCCCAAAGACAAAGAGACAGTGAAATATTGAAAATGGCAGTTAACCAGTCGCAATCATTTCAAATGTCTACATAGTTTATGAGAGTCCTGAAATTTCATGCTGTTTGTTTCTTTTGTGCCGTTAAAATTGAGGAAAAGCAACTAAATCGCTACCGGGGTTCACAAAGTTTTTTGTTTTTTTTATTTACCGTCATTTAAATAGTATAGCAAATGATTTGAGTTAAATTGTTGAATTCTTTCATTTTTTTTGTAAAGAAATTAATATGCAGCACTGATTAAAAGTGACAGCTATGTTACAAAAGATTTAAATTACATTTCTATTTTTTTACTTTTCATCAAAGACTATTGAAAAAATGATTTACACACAAATATTAAGCAGCACAACTGTTTTCAACATGGATAATAAAAAATGTTTCTTAAGCGCCAAATCAACATATTAAAATGATTTCTGGTAGATCATGGGACACTGTAGATTGGAGTAATTGCTTTTGGGCCAGAAAACATACAAATACCTAGTGATTTTGGCACATATCTTAAAGAATGTTAGGACATTTCTAAGACGAGGGCTGGGTCAGCAGATAGTGTCTGACAGCTCTTGTCCTGAGGACTTATTGTAAAAGCATGAGACCACTGTAGGTTTGTTTATGCTTTCTTCCATGCAGGCTGTCTGTTCAGATTCTTTTCAGTGAGCAGAGATTAATACTGTTGGATCTCTGGTGTAAACAACACTGAGCAAGTCAACCTTAGCCATTGGTATATTTGTAAACAGGCAGTAAAAGCATGACATGTCACATGTTGTTTGATGCCAGATATTATATGAATTGTCAGGTAGGATTTGCTTCAAGTTTAAGGTGTTGCAGACCGAGGTAAGGACGTATAGAGACGCCTGTAGACTACATAAGCATGTCCTGCTTATTTATACATATTTTACAAGGTAGCTAATTTGTACAAATTCATAAGACCTCACTCGTACAAATTCATACGTATTTTACGAGTTGCCAATTCGTATGAATTTGTATGAATGACCTACACCTAACCCCACCTATCCATCATAGGATTTTCAAACCTTAAAAAACATACACCTTGTATGATACGTACGAATTGGTCATGAGACTGTGTTGGCATGTCACACAGTTAAGCGCCTGTTCACATATTCTTAGTATCCTAGCAGCAACTTGTATTCTTACCAAAAAAACACTTTTTTTGTGAAATCTTCTAGAAGCCGAGTTTCGAATTTAAATGTGCAGTGAGACAAATATTTACTAACTGAAGAATCCTGTTTGTATACACCGCTACTGCCACGGTCACTTCAGCCAGGGCGACAGCCAAGGAACTTGTCAAAGCAGCGGTTTGAGAAGGTGTTTGATATGCTGAAATACAGGTAAAATCCCCCCAGTCACACTGAGCTAACAGCAGCTATTTTTGAGCCATGTGACAGTGCTTAAAGCTGGAAACACAGTGGCTCACTTCATGTGACTTTCTAATTAGAGACTTTATGCTAAGATAGATGTCAGGAAGGATATTTGTGATGCGTGGTGAAAAAAAATGTTTAATGTAAATAGAAAGCAAAACTATATACTCTTGCACAGACAGAGAGACACTAATCAGATAGATTCACACTAAATGCAGCAAAAAAGAAAAACGTACACAGCCAAGTCAGAAATATAGTATATGCAGTCAAATCAATGAGTAATTTTCATAAATGTTCATTACTTGAACCGTCAGAACGAACTGAAAACTATTTAGGAGCACGGGTTTGATTATTACTTCAGCTTGGGCATTAAATCAACATTTGACTCGTTCATTTAAAAAAGGTTAGCTTATTTGCTAATGCCATCCAAGATGTAGATGAGTTTGAGTTTTTTATCTAAAGTGATTTTATCGTCACTTCACTTTCTCAACAGTATATCCTCTGCAGTGAATGGGTGCCGTCAGAACCTGTTCACTGGTGCGCCCTTCTCAAATTTGTGTAAACCTGCATATTTGAAAGAAACAAAGCCATCAATAAGACATATTAACTCTAAACCATCCAAAATCAATAATTAAACTAAACGATGTCATATTATGATTTCCTCTAACATAAACAGATATATTTGTTCAGACCAATTGGAACTGTTTTCACCCGTAAACTGTGTTTGATCTGTGAATATTTCTCGCCTGATTCAGACGAGAGGTTTTTTTTCACTGGAGAAAGCAATATATACCATTTATATTTTATCTGGAAGCAGTAGTTTTCAAGTTACATATTTTTTAATTATTATGATAATTATTCAGATCTGTTCTGATGATAAATGATGATAGATATTAATCTACGTTTTGGGTGGCCTGAGGATAAGTCACTTTAAAAACGGCACTTTAGTACTGTTACTGATACTGAGCATAAAAGAATCCAATTATAGTTACTTTAGTGCACTACATTTAGCACTTTACCTACTTCTAGACAGACGGATCTGAATTCCTCGGCTTACCATTATTTGAACTTTACATTACATGGTTTATAGTTAAATCTATTTATTCTGTGCGAGTTGTATCTTATACTTGTCGTTTTTATGTGACGGAAGAAATACAATTGTCCCATTAAGACGAGTGTAGAGCTGTATGCTGGGCCATGAAGAGCTCTATTCATTGTAGAATCAGAGTTCAGTTTGTCCCACTAACCAAATAGCACCTTTCATCTTCAGCTCTTTACAGAGGCACTGAAGTGGAAGGTAAACTTTGCTCTCCTCTCCCTCCTTTCGCTCCTCTCTCTCCCTTCTTGGCGAGCAGTTGACCTCACACTGTGTCGCTCGTTCTTAATGCCACAGAGAGGATAAAGTTCGTGAATACATCACATGGGTGACAGTGATGTTTTTCAGAGGAGCTCTGCACACGTGGACATACACCTGCACCACCAAATGAGAGCCTCATCAGCTGGAGACTAGTTGGAAAGACAATTAAAGTAAGAATGTATGGGCGCTGACAGCAATGGTATTTAGTAACCAAAAATAATTTCTTCATTTCAATTAACCTTTGCTGTCATTGCACGGCTCTGTATCTGTAGGCTGTTGACCTTTGGAAAATATCAAAACAAGACACTCATTTGGCATTACAGAGGTGGCTCATGGAGGGAAAAATCCTTAAAACACCTTTAAATACATAATAGAGTCAATGCCATTTTGCACTAAAATTTAGCAGGTGCGTTGGCGGATAGATCTCCACTAGAGCATATTAAGAGGACCAATGCAAAAAGAGAAAAATCTCACCTTATCGAATATGACGGTGATCACCGTTATCCTCCACCACCAGCAGATTAGTCTCTTCTTCTCTGCAGGTTTATTGATAAAGGATATCATCTTCTTTTGAATTAAAATTTGGTATAAAACTGTTTACAAGAGGAGTAGAGTATATTGCATATTGCAAAGGCTAAAACCAGAGAGCGAGCGTGAGGGAGAGAAAACAATCAACAGACTTCATTATTTTCTTCTCCTATCAAATTTGAGCTATCCTTGGATCTCACTAATGGACAGTTATTGAATTTCTCGCAATAGCATTGAAATGATGTTCATATCTGTAGAGAGAGAGGAAAAAATGTCCTCTCATTTTATCCCTTAGAACATTGGTTTATAAGACCCCTTATTAAAGCTTGGACTCTAATTTTCTCCTTCGCACTTAGGGGGGCTTTTATGATTATGGTTACCAAGGTGATGTAAGGCACAGCCTCAGCTAAACAAAGCCAGTGTCACTAGAGTGAATAACCAAGAGCAAGGTGAGCACCACCACGGGAAATTGCATGCCATTACTGTTAATATTTACTCATTAAAACAGCCAGTGGCTGGAGAGATGCTTGCACAATTACTAATTTCTCAAATCAACCACTGCACAACCCTTCATTACGACCTCTAAGTTCTTTTGAGAAGATACGCTACATGAAACTGAGTGCAGTCATGTTGTTTGTCGCAGGAACAAAACGAGTCTTATGTGTTGTATATATTTGCACTTAAAGTATTAGGAGGCAGATTTGATAGCTGTTTACTGCTTAAATGCCGCCACAACATTCTGATTGTGTGGAAAGTCATAAATAAAAGAGCTTTGTTTGTTTACAATGACAGAAGGTTAATGCAGAAAGCATTTTAGATTGAAAGCTGTTATATATATATATATATATATATATATATATACAATGCTTTCCTTCTACAGACGGTTTTTATATAAAAGCAGTGTCAAGCAACGAGTTTTGTGCTTTATAGGTGTGGAAACACTTTAGTTATGGGTCATAGGATTAAAAACACACTGACCAAATAATCGGAAACTTCAAATGAAGAGGACATTTCGAGCCTAGAAAGACAGGCTTTTTTTGTCTCTGTGAGAAATGATGTCTAATTTGGTCCGAGCGGTTGGATTGCTTGTCAGGTGCGTTATTTTAACTGTGGACAGTGAATGACAAAACAATAGGGCACTGAGAGAAAATTGTACAGATTGTAGAAAGGGAACGAAATACTGCCTCAAAAAACCAACTCCTTTATGTGTCGAATTATCAAATAGAGGTTTTAGAACTTTTAAACCGTTGACAAAACTGACAGAAGAAAGAAAAAAAAGACGAGCTGTCAGTCATCGCTAAAAAAAAACTGTACATATGCTAGCAACTAGTGAAACGGCAAATGGTGTAGTGTCATATGATACTTGCAAAAAAATAATAGATTAATTCTTTCAAAACGGGAGCATCTGTCACATCATCACAATTTCAATTATGAATATTAAAAAATATTCACTCATCGTAACCCGTCTGCTTTTATTTCAGATGCATAAAAACAGGAAAGATTGCCTTGGTTAGTTTGCGTAATAAACCTTGTATTTAATCATTGTGCCTTTTAGCTTTTTTGTCAGTGTGTGCAAACCAGTTAAACACGAGAGAGTTTTTACGTACGTAGTTGCTGGCCTTGCTGGAGATGCTTCAGTTCTCCCAGAAGTCAATATTTCATATTTTGATATTAATGACTTCCTGTTGCCTTAGAGCTTGTGCCTTCTTTTTTTATTTGCAAATTTAGTTTACATTTTTTAAATGAAAACCACCCAACTGCTGAGTGTTATGAAGTGTAATAATCAGTGTCAAAATACAAGTTTCTGCAATTTAGTTGATTTTTCATTATTATTGTATAAAGCCTATTTTCACCAACATTAAATGTAATTAGCTTACAAACTGAGCGTATTTCTTTTCTTTACATTGTTGGTGACAGTAAATTCTATCATAAACCATTAAAAGTCTGTTGTTGATGCAAAACTTTTTAGAGGGTGTAATATTTCCAAACTTTTTGGGAAATATGTCCATATTTTTCTACCTACGATTTCAAAATGCGCTTATTGTGAATTTTTGTTTTCATTTGTAGCCCTTTGCATTTTTAAAACATCTGTCTATTTTAAATTTAAATTAAACTTTCTATTTAAAGCCATGTTAGGTTCTTTAGTTTCATTCTTCAGGATTTGCACATAAAATACATAACATTTAAGTCATGTGCGTCTGCTGGTGTCATACGTCCTCCTAACTCTAAAACCTGACAACATTACATAATTGCATGCTTTCAGCTAGCCTAAGAAGCTTGTCGCTAATAAGGAAAGGGGTCAGGTGCAAATGTTTAAGTAAAGGAATGTATTTAAAGTTCTCTTTAAAAGTGCTCAGCTGCAGGATTGCATTGTTAGGGGCGGGTTTAGAGTGAACGAACTTACAGGAAAAGAACACACGTTGTAATCATCAGTGCATGACCTACATTGACACATAGGCTGATATAACTTCTAATCTGCTTTTTGTTTAATGCCGAAAGCAAGCCTGGCTTGAGGTTTCTCTACAGTCAGTTCTACAGGAGCCGAGCAATCATCTGCACACCACATTTATTTCATGTTGCTGTTAAGACTGTCCAGCCTCGCTTGCTGAAGCCGCACTAAAATTGCCCTGCTGTGCAGAGGAAGGCCTTTAATCTCCCACCACCACCCTCTGCCAAGTCTGTAATCCCACTAATCTCCACCACATAGCACGCAAACACGCAGAGAATCCCTGTGCATCCATTCTGCCCAATCCCAGCAGAGCGTGCCCTATCCGACAGCATTCGCCAGCGTTAGTACGAAGGGGTGGTTATTTATTTGGGGGATGGGTTTCAGTGGGCGGAAATGGACCCGACCATCACTCCACTTCCTCTATGAGCCCATTGCGTGCAAGGCTGGAGTATGTGCACCAGTGCCAGCTATTGAATTCCCACCACAGAGGGACTTCTCAGTGGTCCAGGCAGTGGGCTCTGTCAACCCAGAATAACCTCATTTAGCAACATGTTGGGTGTGGCGGAATAACAGGGCTATTTTTGTTTCCTTGCTTCACTAGAGAAAACAGTTTACACAGCCGGATGACCGATCTGTGCAGAAATTTGCATGAGCCTCTTAGCCGCGCTGTTGCCCAAACAACTCTGAACTGATAAACATAAACATAAAAGCATAAGAAGGGATGAAATAAAATCTTTGCTATGCGTTGGAGATCTGAATAGGTGGACCAGACGTATATCGTACAGTATTTCAGCCACTGTAAATAGTAAAGGGTGATGAGGGAATTAAGAGTTGGGGTTTGTGTGAAATGAATATCGGCCCCAGGTTCTCCTTCAGTGACTCCCTGACATTTCTCTGAGCCATGCACTTGAAATGTTGCACTGTAATTGATGTTGATCCTAGCATGTGTGCAGGCTGCTCTACAAATTAGGATGGAAAAGGTTATCATAATATTTAGCTAGTCTAATTTATCAGCTGAACAACTTCCCAATGAAGAAATTCAGAACAGGAGGATATATTTTAAGTGAAAATAAAAGTTTTCGGGTGTGAGCTCACTGTGAAGTAACAAGCAGGCCATGAAAGTTTGCTGTCGGATGAAAGTTTTGTCAAACTTGTTTCTCGGGATTCATCTAAATAACTCAAATACCCTGCTCTGTTTGATAATTAGGCACAAAATAGTTTGTGCAATATGGTCATACCCTATAAAAAAAATTAAATCCACTAAAACTGTAGTTTAAAATTGTATGTTTAATTGCTACTTTACATTTTAAGACAAATTAAAGTGGTGTCAAAGTGACAACCTGCAATGATGAGTTTATTGCAGTTTTTTAAACACTTTGGATTTAATTTCTAATGAAGAAAATCCAACCTTATCTCACGGCAATTCGTACATATTTTACGAGTTGCCGATTCGTATGAATTTGTACGAAGGACTTAACCCCGCCCCTAAACCTACCCGTTAGGAAGTTTTAGACTAATCGAAGAAAATCGTATGAGTGAGGTCATACGAATTAGCACGAATTTGGGACCTCCTACGAATGCGTACGACTTTGAAACTGAAAAGATAACACATAAAAACCTTAAATGTCTGTGACAAGTTACACTGATGAACACAAAAAATTAATTATATAGCCTAAAAGAATAAATACATTTTTGCAGTTTGCAAAAAAAAAAAATACGAATGATTGATTACATGTATAATTATTATCCTTTTATTATTAATATGTAAAACATGTTTTTATTGAACAGTTTTTTTTCTTCTTTCTTTTTGTAAAATATTTGTTCACACATTTACTTTAATATACCCGTTCTTTATGTATTTTACACTCGTTTGTCAATATCTGATCTGTATCAGTTTCTATTTTGGCGTCCCCTAGCGTTCTACCTTAACACTGTAATCATTGTTGATGGTTTAAAATGTCTTGAAGTAATTTAACCGTCATGTTTATTAAAATATATGTACATATTTTAAATATTTGTACATTCTCAGAAACATTCCTTTTATGTAAATGAGGATAAAACCAAGCATAACATTAGTTAAATATTGTATTGTTTTGAGTATGGTCTTCTGTATTTTATTTTATACCATGTACATTTTATTCTTAATTTTGCTTACGTAAATTGTATTTTAGTATTACAAATAGCTGTCCTTCGGTAAGTTTTATTATCAAACCGGTATGGCTACACCTCAGGTCATATTAAATTCAATATAAAAGCAAAACATACTTTTCTAACATGTTTTAATCTTTGTTTAAATGTTCTTTGTTTTGATCATAACTGGGGTTGATGAAGCTGTCGCGCGCGTGTACTGTAGCTCACAACTGCACGTGCAGAGACCTGCCACGCACAACACCGACTTGTTTTCATATAATCAAGATTTAATTTGATGGGTCGCTTAAGTCAGTCCAGTATAGCGAGACATTTCTGCTTCAAGGTAAAATATATTATGGATAATACAGTCATAGATAACTAAAACATTGCTGTTAAAATAAGTCCATTTACAACAAAAAGTCTAGTAAATACTGTTTAACAGATTATAACAGAATTGCTGCTTTTTATATTTAGACTTCTGAAAGTATGCTTTATCGTTTGAAATTAATATCACACAAAGAGATGAAGCAGCCTAGCTGTTTGACTCGTGAACTAAAAAGTCATTTATTCGGGGTTTTTTTTTTTTTTTTTTGCACCGTCTGGTTTCATGTTTGCTGCTCAACACGGAATCGGGGAAAATATTTGCGTGTTTTGTCTGACAGAACCAAATAATTCAGACGTGCGAAACTATTATATTTGTTTTCCTTTTGGTGAAATTGTCTGTGCCAACGCAGCCAGGATGAAGAAAAACGGAGTTACTACGGCAACAATCCTTTCAGGATATATCTCCGTCTCTCTCCTTTTTTTCCTCTTTTTTTTTTTTTTTTTTTTTTTTAAATATGCAATTGCAGAACATATGGTTACTCACTGTCAAAGCTGTGATTCTTCATTTGCATACTAACTATTTTCCGAGTACACATTCCCTAGAAAACATGTGCAACTCCAGCAGATACATCATATATGAGAGGGGGAAAAGACAAATGTGTTAATAGAAGATCTACATACATTTATTGCTTTTATATTACTTGATATTGCCCCTTCTTGCAGGAAACGCAGATATTACATATTTTAACGCTGTTAATTGATGTTTCTTAACCGTTTTTGTTGTTAAGAAATAAAAAGTTCTTCATAGTTTGTTTAAATCTCTTATATGTGGGAATTCTGTTACACTGAAATATTTTAAGACTTGTTCGTTTAATTTAAAGTAAAGCTTATTTTAAATTAATAATAGAGACATTTGTTTTCAGTAGACTATTATAAAAAAAAATTTAGCCGTCAGTTTTGGCAATGAACTGTTTGATCAGATTTATTTATTCGTTATTTAAAAATACCAAGAATCTCACCCGTATAATTTTATTTTCCACTATTGGTTCTTATTTTTTGATGTTGTCAGCCTGATTTTGATCAAAATATTTTATTTAACGTTTGTAATCCATGTGTTCAATCGAATTTCTTGTTTTTAAATTAGATATGACTCATATACAGTACATTTTCCTGTGGTCGTGTAACACCTGCACTATTGGCTCTATTTTCCATCTATTGTGGGGAGGAGTTTGGATGAGAGAGAGAAAAAACAGACTCAAATCATGCGTAACTCGATAGACAGCCCATCTGTAAGATTCTTCCTTTCTTTCAGTCTGAGCTCGTCATCTCTCGTCCAGGAATAGGCTGATGGCGTTGTGTAAATGATTCATAAAGACCGACTGCTGTTTTAGAATGGGACATTTTCGGGGCTTTATCATTGAAAGTTAGGGGAAAAGGAAGAAAAGCGCATTTGGCGTTTTCCTGACAAATAGACGTTTGGAAATACAGCTATTTTAAAAATATAAATTAGAAAATTAGGGGGAAAAAAGTTGACAAGAGCTTACTTTAAGATAACAAATGTCGCGTAAAATAAGTAGCACGTTTACATTACAGGCCGTAACATCTGTTTAAAACAGACAGTATTAAAAAAGGAATAAAACATAAATTAAAATGAATTAATAAAATAATGCAGTTTCTTTTTACATTTCATAAAAGATTTAAGTGATGATAAGGGGACTTTTAAAACGGAACATATAGGCTACATTTATTATTTAGATTTTAAAAAGACAAAATGCCATATTTAATTTTTACAAAATGTTGTAGGTAATATTTTTAGCTGTGCTGTCATACATTAGCTGAAGCAATAGCCTAATAGATTTAGGCTACTACGAAAATCTTGTTGACCAAAAAACTAATTTGTTGTGAAAAATCAAAACAGGTCCATATACACTGTAGCCTGCGGCGTATATATCCCTCACAGCCTCGCTTTAAATCAAGAAAAAAATCTAACACAGCTTTATTCTTTCTTTCAAATAGCTACTCAAAATATCCTTCCTGATTACAACTTCCCATATTAATACTCACATGTGGTAAATAGGCCAAATCATTACATTACTTGATTTTGGTTGTATTAATTTGGTCTGCCAATCTATTTCTGTAGCCGTCTGTAAAATATTGTATCGAGACGTTTGTAGTGTCCCGCCAGGCTTTAATGCTGCATAAGCATACAGCGCCATCTGTCGCTTAGGAAGCACTCTTCCTGAGGGCAGACAGCAGATAACACCTTCTTGATTTGGCGATGAAGCAGCGGCGTGCCAAAAACACTAGCCCACAGTATATGATCTTTTTCAAGCACTATGGCTTTATCACTCACCTTTGGGCTTTTATCTTCCAAACTGCCATTCTGTGACTTGCACTCATTCCAGCCCATAATTATACAACTAAAGAAATATTTTGTTAACATTTTATCAGCCATTTGGACAGAATTGCTGATATCAGTGTTACACTTCTAATCCTCACTTAAAGGGAACACTAAAAGAAACACGCTGAAAATCTGTCATGAGCACATTATACTTTATGCGTACACAACCAGCTGCACTTTATTATTCCAACATCTCTGAAGAAAGCAAAAGAAGAAAAAAAAAAACATTTCCAGTCCACAGGCAGTGTTGTTTTGTTGTCTTACACTTGAACAGAACACTAACATAACAACCCCCCAAAACACCACACACACACACACACACACGCTACATTCATAAGCACATAAACACGAAACCACAAAAGCTATAAATGCCCTCTGCTATATATTTGTCAAGTAATCGTCACCACAAAATCTTCATGGTGGTATTTCTTAGCAGAATAGTTTAGTTAATAAAAGACATAAGTTAAATTTATAACACATTCCTTGTATGTTAAGACTTCATTTGTGAGTTATACAAATATTGTTGATACAGTGTTTTCGACTGTGTAACGGCAAAAATACTAATACATAATTGTATTCTTTGATTAAGCTCCTTAAGAACAAAAGGAGCCTGTAAGTTATGCTTCATAGTATGTTCATAGATCAACATGTAGTTTGTGCAGTTGTCTTGTTAGATTTTTTTTTATACTGTATATTTTGGTATGATTGTATTTCTATGTATGGCTAGATTGGCTTTTGTGGCTTAGGCACTGTGTGTATAGTGAGATTTGTGCTTGATCTGTAGTGTACTGTTAATAAATGAAATTGTGCAGAACTTTTGTTAGGATTTGTCAAGGCATTTACATTTGGCTAAAGTGGTGATTTTGCAGTATACTGTTGGCTTGAGTTCCGCTGTTGTGCCCTTAAAGGGGCAGGCAGCAATTTACAGAACACTGACTCTGTCACTGAGCATGCTCATCACGAGATCGTCTGGCTCCACCTGTTCACGGACATCGGCATGAGGGTTGATTAAGTGGGCTGGGTACTGAAGGCCATTTTGTTCTGCAAAATGCTCCCAGCGCAAATCATCGCTTTCGTGAGTGATATATCGCTCCTGCATTTTGCACTCCAAAGTCCGCAGGTCCAGCCACATCTGGTAGTCCTGTCATAAAGATATATCTTTAGGGATCGAAAACATTCCAAACTGTTAGATAAAAAATAATTATTTATTTATTTGTCTGTGATTTAAGATTGCATTTCTGTTATTTTTTAACACAAGTACATTTTTTTACCAATCTTTTGTACTTGTTTTGACATGTTGACTAACATAAAGCGAATATAAAGTACTTGATTATAATATTCAATTTCATATTTTTTAAATGGCAATTTAAACGACAAATGTGCAATTACAAGTATATTTAAATATATATATATATATATATTTAATTTTTCCATAAATGCTTGTGACTACATTCAGAAGTACACTTTACTCATTTTTCGACAAACAATAGAAGTAATCATGATTTTGCATATAAAGATGTACTTAGTCCTACTGAAGTGAGTCAGAAAAAAGTCATAGTTCAACTAATTGCATTTAATCAATTTAAAATAGAGTACACTTTCATTTGTAATTAACATGCAGTTAAGTGTCTAAAACATTACATTCAGTTCTCTGTTGATTGTTTCTCTGTTTTTCAAGGGTTAATTGAAAAATGTAAAAATAGTAGAATTGGAAGAAATCATTGCATGAAATGGGCGAAAGCAAAAATTATGAAAACATTACAGCACATGAACTATAGTAAAATATATTGTTTCTAGTAATAAAAATTTTGTTTAAAAATTCCAGTTTCCTATAATAGAAATGATAAATTAAGATGAACGGTCACTGGCCCTGAGCGGTTATTCTTGCCTTGGCAAGATGTTAATATTCTCTTACACAGACGCGGGGGATAATTGTGCCCCTGTTTCAGTTGCCTAATGTGACTGTGGGGGGGGACAAAAAGTTTTTTTGTGTGCATATCAGTTTTGGTTTTTTTTACGCAGGGCATATAAAAGTCATTATCTTCTAACCTGTAACCAGGGATGGCTAAGAGACTTGTCCACGCTGTAGCGCTTCCTCATTTTGACTTGCAGCAGGTTATTAATGAGGTCAATTGCTGTAACAACAAAACAGGTTGTCAGTGACCAGACTGTGGTGGAAAACCTGAAGGATTTTGTGTCCAGAAGGATAATGAGCAAAACCAACATCATGTTAACATCATTTCAGGGGTCACAAATTTCAGAGACACTCCAAAGTTTCTTAACCTTGAGGCCTCCGCGCTTTAGTCTAAGGGATCGTTTGGCATTATTCACATGAATGAGTCGTAACAAAAATTGAGCACGCTCTCACAAATCTCTTTTCTTAACCTTTGCCCTCTCTTCTCTTCATCTTTTCTTTTCCCTTTCCTTCTCTTTCACCTCTCTCTCTCCCACATCTACACAGTTTACCGTTAGCTTAGTAGATGAGTAATCACTAAAATGTTAGTACACTACACTTTGTTTTAATAGCAACACTTTAGAAAAAAAATTATATTTCATATTTTGAATGAAACATATTTTTTACAGAGAAAATGCAAAAATATAAATGTGTATTTACCATTGCACATGCATTTAAATGCATTGCAGCAAAACAAATAATCCAACCTAATTTGTTCTGAAATTTCTCCATATGTTTTGCAACTTGTTTTATGATGCAGATACTCTTTGTTATGGCACAGTATTTTCACTTCACAGTAAAAAGGAACAAATTCAATTAAACTAAGTAATTGTTCCAATGGCCATACTTGATACCAACCAAACTATATTAATAAATAAAAATCTGTGTGAATAATTTGTTCCAATTGCTTGTGTTCTTAAGTAAGTAAAGTGAGGTCTCTAGTTCTCTTGTTATTTTAATGAGGAAGAAGGAGGGCATTAGTGAATAAACAGGGTCAAAGGTGAGGGCATCAAAAATCTAGTTAAGGTAATGAGACGAAGGTCAGTTCTATTCATACAGATTGCATATGACTTAAAGGTAAATATTACCTATCGTAGATCTCAATTCAAGCCTTTACTTTGAATTAATACTGACCGTATATTCCTAGACCATAACCCATAAGCTATGCAGAAATGATTTGGGTTGAGGTCATCTCTGTGTACAGTCATCGGGCGGCGATAATTAGAGCTTCAGTAGAAAACATCAAACTGAAGTATGACTTCAAAATAGAGTTTATCATCACATAACTCGGTGGAAATCAGTAGCAGGCTGGCTAGAAATAGCATTTCTAGTGCAATGAGGTCATATTCATACATTAGCTAGTGGAAGTTAATTTGTAATAACTAGTCTAATAAGGTTATTCGCATACAGCTAGCCATGTGAGGTTAGATTCGCAAAATAGCTCTGTGCCTGGATTAACGCATACATTTTGAGGATTAACACATATTGGAAAATAAATTGTTTCCAGATTAGAGAGGTTAATAAAGCTTCTGACTTAGTTTAAATGGTTATTTCAAAACCTTTTGATGTATTTACTGCAAAATATAGGGATAGTTTGCCTAACAATAAAAACGTATTACCTCAGCAAACATATGCCTTTCTTTCTTTCTTCTGTTGAAAACCAAAGGCAATATTTTTGAAAATTTTGCAAAAAAACTATCTGTATTATTAGGGGGGGTTCAGAACAACACTGAACTAGTGGTCGACCGATTATCTGTGCCGGTATTAGGTTTTTCTATAGTTATCAATATCTGCCATTTTCAAAACACAAATTTGCAGATATAACAATTTAAAGAAACCCTTGCTATTCTTAATTTTGACACCAGACATATACAGTAGTCAACATAAAGTGGATCAAAACCTTTGTCCTAAAACCTAACATTAGGATGCATTCCTGTCTTAGGACAACTTTGATGAACTTTTTTTTATTTTTTTTTTATCCACTGTCAACGCCTGCATTTGACCCTAATGGCTTGTTTGGACAAAAAACAGCTTCTCAAAGAATATTACTGGCTTCCACAGAAAAACAAAAACTTATACGAAAGGGTGATTAAGTGATGAAGGTGAACAATTCCTTTAAAGCACACCGTTACCTTCTTCATTCCTCATTCATTGAAGGTTGTGCCACATACTATCTGTTCTCCCCAAAACTTACCCTCTGGGGTGACTGTTTTCCAGGGGTTTGGTGGGTACATGAAAGCAGCGTTCTGTATTTGGTCGTGAATGTCTTCATCCTCATTAAAGGGGAAAGTTCCACTGAGACTGACGTAGACGATGACACCCACCGACCACATGTCAAGCGAGCGGTTGTAGCCCTTGTTCCGTAGCACCTCCGGCGCGAGGTACGCCGGGGTCCCCACCACCGAACGCCTAAACGACTTCTCACCAATAATACGTGCAAAACCGAAATCACACAGCTTCACCTGCAAGACAAACCGATGAATAATGAGCTTCACAATAAGCAGACACGGGGAGGAATTGGCTATTTTACTCGACTAGGACTGAGATGCACAAAAGACCAAAAAAATAACATCCTTTTGTTCTGGCGCTAAGCTTTTAACACCACAGACGCCGTAATGATCAGTTGTCACGGTCTGAACGAAAGTCAAGTGAAATTATCACCCAGTTGGATGTGGTTACAATGTATCTCCTGCTGATCTACACTTTCCACCTTTGAAACATTTGCGCAGAGCAACAAGCACCTGAGGACATGAGAACCGAGCTCAGACGTTGACAGCTCTAGTTCTTCTTCCACCTTTGCCAAATATTTGTAAATGACACGCAGTGATTTGTTTAGTATTCTTCCAAAATGTTTGCCTGCGCTCATTCAGTGAGTCATCTTTCTGCTTGAGAGCTTCCAGAGACAAGCTCGCGCAGTAGACAGAAGAAACAATGGGAGGATAATTTAGAAATCTTTCATTAGAATGTAGAGACACACACAACCCTGTGCCTCGAACACACCATGAGAACGCTATAATTACCATCTTTTATTCTTGCACATTTACAAAAACAGATCCATTTATGTTAATTTCGGTGTGGCCTCACTTCATTCAGATATTTCCTTTCTTTTGTTGTCGCTTCTCGTTCTGTTCGGATTTTACTCACTTGTGGAAAAGAGTCAGCAGAGGCTAACAAAACATTCTCAGGTTTGAGGTCACAGTGAACAATGTTTTTGAAGTGAAGGTGGCGGAGAGCGATGAGAATCTAGGAAAAGAGTGGAACGTTGTTATTATTATTATAATGCGGTACAAAGCATAAAACATCATAAATAAAAATGCAAAAGCAAAGGTCCAGCTTTAACATTTATTTTCGCTTTAAATATTTATATGGGATTGTGTGTGCCGTTGTTGCGCTGGAGTCAAGAGTGTGCGAAACGCGCTGCCTGTGAGACGTACCTGAGTAACGAGAAACTTGGTGATGCGTTCTGGTAGCCTCCCCTTCTCACTTGACAGTATCATCTCCAACATGTCACCATGGAGCTTTTCCATGACAACAAAGACACGCTCTGGTGTCTCAAACATGCACTCAAGGTTTACAATGCCGGGATGGTGGAGATTCTACATAAGACATATGTGACGCCTGTATTAACATCTATATTATGGTCATTACTGTAATATTGACACACTATTACATTAAATCCATACTATCTATCTCCCTCACACACAAGAGTATGGATTTATTGTGTATTTGACATCTTTATATTTCCATTTGATTTTGCCATTTTTGCATTGTATGTTATTTGTGTATTTACCTGGAGAATGGCAACTTCATTACGCAGTTGACTTTCCTGCTTGGTGGGAAATCGTAGCTTATCTATGATCTTGATGGCAACATCCCTGCCTGTTTTCCTGTGTTTTCCTGCATTACATCAGAAAGGATGATGTAGATTTACATTGTGGTGTTTTTTCAATCATTTAATGGATGTAAAGTATGGTTATTTGCAAATGTGTATTTACTGTAAATATTACAGTGTTTACTCATTTTAGTAAATACAATTTGTAAAAAATAAAAAAATAAAAATTCTCTGAGCTGTATTTAAATATTAAGTATATATTTTTTTTTATATTGAGGATATTAAGCATAGTAATTTAAATACAGAAAAAGACACGTTATATTTTCTTTTAATACAGATTCCAGAACATTTCCTCACCAGGTGATTGTCAGAAAACTCCCTGTAAATAGACTGGTACATTACCTCCATAGACGATGCCAAATTGCCCAGAGCCAAGTACTTCATCAGGGAAAATCTGATACACTGTGCTAATATCCTGTAAGAAAAACAGAAACAAAATGTAAGCATATGTGCCAAAATGGGTTGTTCTTAAAGCTCAGGAGCACTGCTTGATACATCAGGTTTCTTCTGATCTAGTCTTTTTTTTATTTTGTACTGTAACAATGGCTGAATTCAGACCAGTAGCCTGAAGAGCTATTTCCACATCTCACTAGGACTGTGTTAGAAAGACTCGAGTAACCATGGCAACCCCATGGCCGAGCAGGTAATCAAAATAATCTCCAATAGAGGCATTGTGTGTTTATATCACACTGGAACTCAAGGTTGCAGGTATAGGCAAGCCGAAGGGAACATTGAGCTCTTGCACATGGAAACAAAGCCCGATGCAGAAAGAGTATGACATATAGAGTATGCAGTATGTCTCAAATATAAGAAAAAGCTTACCACATTCTCCTGGATCTGGCAGTTAGATACAGAGATGCTAATGGAGACCTCTTCTGTTGGTATAAAAACAAACAAACAAACTCTTTATTTCTCTCTTGTATTGAATACCACCATATACTCAAATTTACACTTTTACTAATTTATTTTATCTGAACAAGAACTACATGACAATACATATCACATTACAATTTCTCAAAATTATCTCAAAGAAAAAACAGAAGTGGATTAAAAATTACCTAATATATATATATATATAATAAAAACAGAAACAAAAATCAAATTCATAATATGAATACCATACTAGTTTATTAAAAACATTGGGGTTGTCAAGTACTCAGATGTTAGAATACTATATATCATTACAAATATCTATAAATTATTTTATTTATGTCAAGTTGATCATCATTAAGAGATTTAATGTGCTTGTTTTTCTTAATGAGCATAATAAACGGCCATTAATATTCTGCTAAATTTCTGGATATAATTTTATAGCTGTCACTTATAAATAACTTATAATTTATAATAATTGCAGTGGAGTTGCATGTCTTATACAAATGGCAGCATGCCAGACATAGTATGCATGAATTGCATGTACTCATGATGGTCAGTAAGGTATTTATCAAATACAGTACATATTTGTACTCAATGTAATATTTTAACCACACTGCATTTCTATATATTTTTTGTTTCCCCCCCAGAAACATTCTAAGGGTCATGAGCCCCTAAATGTTTCACCATGAAGTTCATACTGTGGTGGCTGTGATGGCCGCCGTGAGATATGCCCTTGGCGATGACAGGCATAAGTGAATGCTGGATGGCCATCTCCCACATGCGGGCCACGTCCTGTCCCACGCCGCTAACAAGCACGCTGCTTCCGTAGCCCGCCGCTCCCCCGTCGACTCGAGCCAGGTTCTCTCCCACATAGTACACCAGAGTTGCTGTGGCAATCTCAAAGCAATGTGGGTTGGCACCCTCAGGCAGAAGGTTGAATGTTTTCGCTGGTTCCAGAGACAGCACCTCAGATAGAGGAATTTCCTGTTGAAAAGGTTAAGAGGTCTTATCTGAAAGCTGAAACCTCCATGATATTGCAGAGACATGTGTGAAGATCTGATGTGTGCGGTGATCTGTGAAACCTATCAAGACAAACTATCAACATTATCAAAGGAAATGATGAAAGCCCTCTAGATACTTCCTAGATTAATTTGTTAGTGTTTCAAGTGTCGGACTTTATTTTTAGTTACCTTATAGTATTTGCTCCCAGTGTCATTCTGGAATAGGGTAATACACTTGCTGTCAAGGCGCCAGTAATGTCTCTTACGCTAGTGTGAAAAAAAGAAATGATCACGTACAGTAAGAAAAGATCACTTGGTAATTCATCTATTAATTCATAAGGTTTATAATGGAAACCCAGAGCACTTACCAATGTGTCTTTACTGGTGAAATGCACAAGCCAGCCTTCTTTCATAACATTGCTGCTTTTCCTCTTGGTGTGTTTGACAGACTGAACCACCCGCATAAGTGGGATGTTGTTGCTGGTGGAAGGGCTTACAAACATGGTGACATGTCAAAACCTTCTAGAACATGTCAATTGCGAGTCAAGAACTATTTCATAGCATTAGTAAAAGAATACTTTTACTGTTTAGTTCCTTTTTATTTTGTACTTGACCTCAAGCAGACAAACATCAACAAGTATTAACTCAAATTGTTACCTTGAATGCAGCTAGACTAACAGTAAATTCAGTTTTAAAGGGTTAGTTCACCCCAAAATGAAAATGCTGTAATTAATTACTCACCCTCAACTCGTTCCAAACTAGTAAGACCTTCGTTCATCTTCTGAACACAAATTAAGATATATTTGATGATATCTGAGAGCCATCTGACCCTCCATAGACAGCAACACAACTGAAATGATCCCTGGTCCAGAAACGTGGTAAAAACACTGGTAAAACAGTCCATGCGACATCGCAACTTGAGTTCCTTTTTTTTGTGCAAAGAAAACAAAGATAACAATTTACTCAACCATTCTTTTACCCTGAGTTACGTAGTCCACCATTTTAGAGAGTATCACAACACATACGTACGCTTTCCACTATATCTTAGGTCTTACGGGTTTGGAACGACATAAGGGTGAGTAATTAATGGAAGAATTTTCATTTTGAGGTGAGCTAACTTTTTTATTATTTATATTTTCCCTGCTCAGGAGTGTATTTTATGTATTTGTCCATAAAATAAAGTATTGCAATGTCTGTTGTAGTATAATAGTTACACTACCATTCAGAAGTTTGCTGTCATCAATTTTTTTTAATACTAAGAAATTAATACTTTTATTCGACATTGAATTTATCAAAAGTGACAGTAAAGACATTTACAAGAAACATTATCCATTAACCATATTAATCTAAGAATAAGCAAGCAGTCTTGGTGAGCATAAGAGACTTCTTTGAAAAACCTTTGAAGATTAGTAGTACAATAGTATTTGCAGTCATTTGTTCATTTGTATTTTTTTTTAATGCAAACACTGACTGAGATGTGTGTGTGTGTGTGTGTGTGTGTGTGATACTGTTTGAGATGTTGTATTGGTTTATAGCGCTTCTAGAAGTAATGAGGAGTTACCTGATGATTCTGTTGGATTCATCTGGGTCTTGATCTTGGAAATCTCCGAGCTCTCCATGTCCAGCTTCCAAAAGAGCAGCGGAGTCTACCACCAGAGACTCTTCCATGTCATCGATAAGTGGACTATGTCTGTCCCCGTCATGGTCATCACAACCCTCCTCCATGACCACATCTGACTCAGCACCGGGACTTAACAGATCTAAGAGCCATAAGAAAAGGACTGGAGTGAACATGACAGCAACCCAAGACAAAGTAAGTCACACTGTGCATAGTGTGTGTAAAAAAAGCTGTCAGTTTAACACCACCAACCATAGAAAGCAGAACACGAAAATGAGCAGTTTTGAATTTCCATTCAGAAAAGAACTGTTAATAATATCATATTATAATATAAATAGGGAACATTATATTTAAGTCCCTATTGCAGTAATATCATTACGCTCTTTAGTATTGGCATCAGATTTTATGCTTTAAGTTCAAGTACTTCAGTTTTTATTTACAATAAATTATTACAAAATTATTGAAAATACCAAATTTAGCTTAACTATTATAAGTGATATAAACAAACAATGATTTATAAACAAAATGATTTAGTCATACAACATTACCCCAGTTTTTATTTCAAACTGAGCACATTATGCTACAAATGAAGACTGATTTTCACATGCCGTTTAATGTTTAGTCGAACAAATATTGTTGTTTTTGTCGTCAAATTGCAGTGTTGATCACTGAATCGCATGGAGACACTAAAGTTAGACTTGCCTCCGTTTCTTGACACCTCTCCGAGGCAGTTGTTTGGCACTTTGGGTGCACATCGTTTATGGCAGTTGAATTTGCAATCTGAGACAGTGTGAGGGAAACGAGAGTAGAGAAGAATGACAGAGCGACAGAGAGAGGGAGAAAGAGTTAAAGGGGGGAGTGAGGGAGAGAGTTTACTACCAATCTGGCACATAAACATATGAGTTCCTGTTGTGCTGGTGGCTGACAGGCTGAGACCTCGCACATTGAACACATGAACATTAAAGCTGTTTGTAACAGCCCAGCCAACTGCACTCTTTACTGCTTGGCACATGGCATATATTCCTCTTACACAAACACATCGTATATAAAAAGCAGCTGTTGTGTCACTTTATATTTGTGCTCTGTTCTAGATGACACAAAAGGATCAACAAATTCGGTGATCTGTTACACTGATAGTGATGGTGTTATCAGAACGTAGGATCTGTAAAGCAAGCATCAATACATTACATATTGGCACCTGATGGACTAAGAATAGACTTCGTTTTGAAAATTGTATAGTATGCATACTATTTTTAATGGCGTGTACTATGTGCAACTGTGCAGCAGATTTAGTTTATGCATGGAATACTACATTTGAGCTACAAAACCATAGCACACACATAGTCTTCCACAATGCCATGCATTTCTTTTGCATTAAACTCGCAATGGACCCTTTTCAAATTTCCAGGATTCTCAGAAGCAGAAATTGCCAGAGTTGGGTGAACTATTGAAACTATAATAAATATAGCTTTTGCATTTTTGGATTCCCATTTGCTCCAATAGCAAAATCCATGGTGACTTTTTATAATCTTACAAAATAGAAAAAAAAAAAATATAGAGAGATAGATTGTATTAGATACGCTTGTGCAGCAGAGTTAATTTAAAAAAAAAACTAATTATAGTGTTATAAATGTACAATATATTTTAAATAATAAAAAAATCTACTAGATTTACTGTGGTTAACTGTGGAAAAGCTTCATCTATCTGTGAAAAGGGTCTATTTCAACCAAGATTTTTAACATATTCATTCCAACTGATTATTTAATAATACTGCCAAAGGATTTTTTACACAAGGCTGGATTAAAAATGAATGGAAAGTAACCTATTTATTTCCAGAATGCAGATTAGCACTGAACATGTACCAATATTTGCACAGTCATACTGTTTCATATGTTTTAAAAAAATTGTATGCAGTAGTACACAAAATATTCTGTGCAACATGCAGTACACTAATATTCCATTTTGAACACGGCCCTACCGAGTCTTATTATCTATCACAGTCCATCACTCTTATAATAATACGACGTCATATCTGCTGGAGAAAATATAGCAAATATTATATTGAACACATTTGTGTGCTTACCATAATTTGTGTAATTAGTTTAAATGGATATTGTGAATAAACTGCAATGGTTTCTGGACAAAGTAATGATTCACAGCAATTAGTAATCACTCTCCAATGGCGGCTTAGATGAGTTAATACAGTTTTATTACAGATAATCAGAATTACACAGAAACATTAGGATCAGATGGGATTTAGGCTAGGCACGTTATTATGCAAAGCAATAAGATACTAAAACAATTACTGTATGACAATAAAGCGTAAGATTTTCAAGCGGATCTTTCTACAACCATAGCTTGAAATATTGAGGATAAGCTCGTACCTTTGCATTGTAGTCCCTGACGGAACAGGCCCTTGAGGAGCTTCTTGCAGTGCTGGCAAACGGTGGGGCGTGTGTAGGAATGAATGACAAATGTGTGTGGCACCTTCACTTTAGACAGCAGGATCTTGTCTAACTCTATTGGCCGACCTATATAGGACTGAGAGTTGGAGCGGCCTCTTCCAGGAAAGATGTCTGATGGTGTTTTTTGCTGTGAACAAATAATGTACCATATTGTGATGCATAGGACATCCACACAACACGAGGACTATTTCACAAGTGTAACTGTGTTCTCAGTAAATTGGTATTTTTAATAAACGTCAGGTTAGGGTAAACTGCTGTATTATATTGGGGCAAGTCGTCATACTTTTATGAATTTAGATAATGTTATTAATTAGTTTTATATTTTTTCATGCACTTCCTTTCACATATTTGCTGTTTGATGTTAATTGGTTTTAGGTTTCATAATTGCTTTAATGTGTGTGTTTTTGCTGAAAAACCTAATTTACAAATTGGCTGTTTAATTGCAGGTTCCATTGTGACAACTTACCCCCATATAGTGTGACAACTGGGGCATGTTGTCACAAAACAACTACATATATTTTTGAGGTTTGTAGACATTTGAATGTTCAATAGATTTTAGCCAAGACTTTAAATTATGTATTAATACAGAAATTCTTATTCACTGGTGTAAAGTGTGTGACAACTAAGCTATTCAAATTTAAGAAACATTTTTCAGCTTTTTTGGCAGTCATTACATTTTGCAAATGTTAAATAACTATTATCAAAAGCGAATCAAAAGTATTCATTTGTCACACAAGCTCACAGGTACTAACGGGAGCGAAGTCAGCCCTCGATTAGGTGAACAAAAAACACAAGGGCTCTATGAGGTTCACGCTGAGGGAGATTGTTGTATATGCTGAGCTTTGATGAATTTGCATCAACTCAGAACAACAACTTTCTCATCAAGCTGATCTTTAATGTGCTGCTGATTGGCAAAGATGCAGATGTCTTACCACCTGTTGTGAATAGATCTGACATCACGCAGGTGTGCTAATCAACTATTCAATGTGCTCTAAAGAAAGAAAATGATCAATAGCTTCCTGTTGCCATGTTGTACACTTCACCAAAGGCCTTAAGTAGATTCACGTGGAAAGTAAGGCATCGTTCAGCTCAGCTCAAGCTAAAGTACAGATGCAGTTCATTTGCTGTAACCTGTCTAGGTGTAGGGAACAGATTAGAGAGCAGTTAACAGATGTTTGATTCTGCCGTCAACAGCCGTTAACAGTTTTCTTCAAACAAACTCTACATGTGTACCACAACATTCTAGTGTCAGGTTAAAATGTCTTAACCTCTTGAAGAAAAGAACACTATGTCTGACAGAATGAAATTAAACTTCAAAACGAACAATCAAACATATTTCCTTTTACATTTTTCATTCGGGGGTGTATGACAGACAATATATCACGAGGTGGTTAGTTAAGGCTGAATTAGTTAGTGCCTACCTCCATGCTAGGACTGACAGGCGACTGGGCAGGAATGAAGGGATGTGTGGGGAGAGGTAAAAAGAGACAGACAGAATGAGTAGTGTTAATAAACAGGACAAGCATGCAGCACTAGTATAGGCACAAACAGGGACCAAATCTACGATCTGATAATCACGACAATGTAACTGTTGTTATTTGTAAAATACATATGATTTGCATTTTATATTTCAACACTTAATCTGTGTTGTAACTGAGGAAGTAGGGAGCATTTGATCTAATTTTGTCCTACTCACCAGTAAAGCTTCATCAGAGGTGCTTGGAGACGGTTCAGCAGACACAGATCGAGTGTTGGTCAGGCCGGTGAGGGACACGTTAGATAGTCGTCGTTTACGGATGCCGCTGCAGTTGTTTGGGATTTTAAAGGCACACCGTTTGTGGTAGTTCAGCCCGCAGCCTGGCGCAAAGATAGCGACACAAGATCATCACATGGTCTGTTTCTACTGCTGACAGAGGTGGAATGTTTAGACATTTACCTTCACACTTAAGCCCCTGCCTCACTAAACCCCACAGCATCTCTCCACAGTGATCGCAGAATGCTGGAGCACGATATGAGTGAACGAACAGGGCGTGAGGTCTGATCTGAAAATCCTCCACTGTAGCTGAGGCTGAAAGATTGAAACAAAACACACAAAAGCGGAATGTAAATATATAAAGTAACTTCCAGCAGACCAAATTCAGCACCTTTCTCCTCGGAGCAACACTGTGTTACGTCCATAAATCTGTGATCAAGTATACTTCCATGTCCCATCATATAATAGGATGTAATACAGTTTGGCTGAGAGAAATCATATTAGCTAGTTTTCATTTATGACAATTACATGACTGTAAATAATTCAAGTTTCAGCATGGAAAACTGTGATTTATTTAAACACATTCTTGGCCCTAATTAAAATGTTTATAACAAATTGTGATTTATGGGAAATTAGTTTGTTCCCCGTGTTCCCAGTTTCACTTCTCTTACCCCCATTAGCATTTTCTAACATAGCTTTAAAAAAAGCCAGTTTCCAGATATCCAGAAAATGAAATCAGCACTTAAGAACATTATACTCTAAGAAGAACTGTGCAAATACAAAGCTAAAAAGTACAGCTTATTTATTCCTAAATATTGGTACCCTAAAGGCACATATTCATACCTTTTGATAGGGTACTGCCCCAGTGACAGGTCTGTAGCATTTTTTTCAGAGAGTGTAACAATGGACTTGATAAAATCTGTAATGTTTTGTGTTATTAGCACTATAAAACCTTCTATAATTTTTTTTTATAAAATTTGAAAAATAAAAAAGAGTTAAATTAACCAAAGATTAAATTAGGTTGACACCCTCGTTTAATTTTTCTTTTCTAATTTTAGGTCTCTATTTGCACCCTCTATGGCACCCAGCTAATAAGCAAATAATCACGCTATAATTAATAAAGTGCCTGAGCTTGACCACAACATATTTCTGTGTGGCACACTTTCATAGAAATATGTCCTTAAATTACAAAACTAGCATTATAATGTTTTAACTGAAAAACAGGAATGACCCATATGTCGTGCTCTGGAGCACACTAATAGTAGAGAAAATATTATATTTTTAAAAAATGATTATAATTATTTATGGGGAGAAATATAATTTGTGCTGAAAGAACCTTAAAAGAAAGGTTAGAAATACATTTAAGTAACATACTTATTCAAAATAACAATGTCACTTTACCCCCAACAGCATGTAGGCTTTTATTCCAAATACTATCCTTTCACTTATTTGAACAGTTACTGAATAACTGTTTGACATTCAACCAAACTGAAAATGGTGAGTCTTTTGTCTCTTGATATGTGATGGTTTCAGGGTTCCTCATTAGCTGTGTAAATCTGCAACACTTGATGATCCGTGACTTACATCACTTTTACACCACAATTACACCTCACAATGACAACATTAAAATTGATCAAATTACCTCAGATTTGATCCTTTTAATTTATTTTCAGCTAACTGTCCTGATACTTGCAATTACCATGAGTTTTGCTTTTTATTTGAAACCGCATCTGCTAAAAAAAAACATTAATGTAAATCCTCGGCAATTCATTAAAAGATATGCAGTACCTGATGAGAGACGTCAAGTTTTGACAACTTTAAACTCTGCAACATCTGTTATTTGTGCGTAATTGTGGTTGTTCAAGTGAAGTGAGTCATAGATCATCCCAAGCACTTAATTTCCAATTTACAACTTAAAATCATAATTAAAGTTGTTTTCCCATAACAACTCACATAAATAACCACACTTTTTGTTTGCATTATTTGGACTTTCGACTTCATGAGGGAATTTGCTTCGCTCTTAATCCCAGCAGCACTGAGTAAACATGTCATGATTAAAAAGGCAAACAAATGTTGCAGAGGGAGTTATATCTTTATTTTATGAACCGTCCTCTTTCGAGCTCCCACAAGGCATGTGTATCTTTGGGGTACAGATGGATGAGAGGGTGGGCCAAATCCAATCTATCAATGGCCAGTCTGGCACGCTTTTCCCGTCTCCACAGAACTGCCGCAAGGCCTGGGCAGCAGGCTCTCTGGCCTTGCCTAATTCTAATCAGATGGGCAGACCGTGTGTCTGTCAGGGTTAATGGGCTAGAGATGGTGGTCCCTTTAGAGGGGCCTGTGGTCAAGCACTAATTAATTAAGAACTCTATGTGAGTGTTCGAGAGCTTTAAAATACAACAAAGAAGCCGATTAAAAGCTGCACGACATCTCTGTACCATATATTTGCCTCGAAGCATGACCTCTAAAAATAATGCTCCATGCAGCACAGCGTAATCTTACAGAACAGAGCGAAATTCAGAGAAATTTAATTGCCATCCAAACTCTTCCAAACAAACCCAGCTTTATTTATATTTGCAAATTGTACTATGAAAGGGAAGCTTTTGGGGTGGTTGGAGTGTTTTGATTGGCTCTTGTTGGCTGCATGTTGACAGGACCAATAGCGGCTGAGTGGCGAGCGCAGCGGGAGAACTGCCTGCCTCAACGCGATCATGTTGCCTCCTCTCCAACATGGCTTCCCCTAGTACGCTCAAGTAGAATACATTCTGATTAGCCATTCTGCAGCTAAATTACCTCAATTCATTCAAATTATTGTTTTGCCTTTTGTTTAAAGGCCAAGATATGTTTGCAAGTTGAACTACCTGTAAACTGTCATTAAATGCTTCAGGGAAATAAGCATGATGCTGAAAAGGCATCCTGAGTTGACTTAATGCAAATACTTGTTTCTGCCGTCATTTTTTTCTTTGCTGCCGGTGGGAATTGGACGTTTTCTGTCCCAACATACTGTGGCCTGCGATTCCTCTCCCAGTCTTAATTTTCGGCACACTCCTTAATCGATATTCACGTATTCCACACGTTCTGTATGCCGTTTGTACTGTATCTTCACGCATTTTCTCGGTTGCAATTATGTTGATCTAGGCACAGCCAAACATCCTGTCAGCGCGCTTCACTGAAGCCAACCCGTGGTTACTCTAAATTTATTCAGCAGAAAATAGACTTCAAGCAGACTTTAAGGACCGCAACAGACTTGGTAGAGACCCAGAAGAAAGCATAGGTCATATTTTTATGAAATGCTGCTCTTTTTAATTGCTGCAGGAGATACTGTCAAAGTGATAATCCGAGAGATCAGCATTTATTGGCCCGTTCGTTGCGCCTTTTTTCAGATTCAGGCCAATTACAAACAAAGCATACAACTTTTGCATTTGAAAACCATATGGTGAGCAAAAACCAGATTTATTGCTATCGAAGAATTAATTTAGGCTATAAAAGTGCTGTAAAATAATAAGTTTACTTAATTAGTAAAGGAAAACTATTAGCTGGAACACTGATTCACTTTTCCGTCGGTTGCTTGTGAAATTATACCCTTTGAGAAAAGATTTCAGGGGGACCTCAGGGGGTGTCATAATTAATAACCGTTGACCTTACTTTGGTGACAGTTGTAAAACTCTTCTGTGTTACTTTACAGTGAAAGCAGCTGTCAAGTGTGTCATTGAGAAGTGTTACTCCGGGCTCCCAAAGGCTCGTGTATGAGAATGTGTGCATCTGGGTGTGTTAATCACCTGATTCATCCTGTCACATACACGCACATGTACAGAGAAACGCACCAGGCCTGGTAGAGAGGCTGGGGGGTAGAGAAGGTGTCAGTCTCCGCCTTATCTCGTCAGAATTGACTTCACTCAATTACCTGACATAGCACAGGGATGAGAGGGGGAGGAAGGGAGGGGAAGGCCTGCCAAGTGTTTGTAGAAACACTTTAGCAGTGTCAAATGCGATACCTCCATCGCTTCCTCAGCAAAGCAACTCCGGTTTTCACACCGGGTGCAGCATCAAAACTTGGATGCGCATCAACTTTTCCAGAGTGGGAAATGGAAGGACAAAAAAACAGTCAGAAATGACACAGGAATCGCACTCTGGTGTGTGGCAGACTGCAGAAACTTTGGCGGGTATTGCAGCAAAGTCGCAGTGTCTTGTCTAACTGGTCTATAAAACAATGTGTTATGCCACAAATGAGAAGAAGATGGATGTACATCTGCACCTGGGGCATGACTACACACCGAGCAAGAACTATTGAACGTGCCACTCACCTGACAGGACGACTTCCACCAGGTCCCCTTCCGTAATTTCAGCCGCGCACCTCACCAACTGCAGGATGTTCTCGGAGTTTGCATCATGGCGGAAGAGAAGAATCTTGTCATACATGCCATAGAAGCCACATTCTGGGAACTGTAATGAAAGAAAAATGATGTCGGTCAGATGTTTGGGCAATATTGAGGGGGTGGTGTGTAGTTTATGATGGTTAGCTTACATGAATTGCTTGTCTGCTGATGCCAGACATATAATGCGTTTAAAAGCCCTGCCCACATATTCAAATTACAGACAACGTTTCTCATACCTGAAGCTTTTCATTTAGCTACTAAAAGTACTCAGAAACCACATTATGATGCTCATGGGACAAACCTGACTGACAAAGACTGATTTATAGCGTTAAATGCTTTGCCTTTTTTTCCCTTTTTTCTCTCTTTTTGGCTGCTCCTAAACAGTTTTACGAACAGCAGCCTCACAATCAATTCAATGTCAAAAGAAGAGAGCAACATATTGACTGACCCGTGTAGACCGCTGGGGAAATGGCTCACTAGCCTCATTCCCTATTGATCCCTGCTGGGTTGAGTTGCAGCAACACTGCAGAGAAGGCCTGCATGTAATGGCAATTCAAACCTACACAATTCACAAAGGGTACTCACATCTAAGCTATTTGGCTTTTATTACACCACAAACAAAAAGATCACAAATAAAACCTTCCATGGCTGTCGCAACGAACGAAGATGTGTGTGTATAAAATGTTTTATAAATATAATACTGCTAGGAATTATTAATCACCATTAACTGCATCCAGAATAAAAGTTTTTAGTTACACAATATACGTGTGTGTGGACAGTGTATATTTATTATGTATATATAAATACACACATACACACGCTTGT
>JAUMHP010000072.1:10777490-10805286 GCA_032361065.1 Enteromius trimaculatus | reverse complement strand
TCATATATATATATATATAAACTATGAAAATGTGCATTACAAATTTTTCAAAAAAAAATTTTGAACATAATTTAAACTGAAAATACAAAAAACATAATATAACTGTGCATTAGCATACTCTTACTTACATCTTTTTAACCAAAATACAAATTTAGACTGAGCCAAGAATATAATTGTGCAACACATTAATGTTCAAGGACCAAGTGAGAAAAAGATCCACTACATGCATACTGCATGCAGAACCATATCCATAGAAGAATAATAATGATTTTTATTGAAGTAATATTGTGATCCAAATATCGCTATAATATTATTGTCTGGTTATATGCGTTTATCATTTGGAAATTTCAGGACATGCATAAAAATAAGCATCTGATTAATTTCAAAAACATCTTTTTTTCTTGATTCGAAGCTCAGAATTAACTGTTTATCTCTGTAAGGTACAATGTAAAATCACCACTCATCAAATAGGGTGCACACAGATCTGAAATAAACTCGTTATGGCAATCAAAGGGTTAAAGTGGATGCATCAAAGGAAAATAAGCATGTCTGATGTGAAACTATTGTTTGACAAGAGCCACTCATTAATCTTTTGTGGGCCTCTTCAGCCACTGTGCCCTTTCTGCATGCGCAATCTCATTCAATCCTTCATTCACTGACCTTTTGTTACCATTCATTATCTTTCTGCAGACATCTTCAAAGCTAACAAAACTTACAATTTAAATGATTTGCAATTGGTTCCCTGCTTACCCATGAAACTGCACACTATTTTTTTTAATACTCAGGTTCATGATGCTGTGGCTAATGGCTAATATTACTTTTTTTTTTTTGGATATTGTGAGTGAGATTGACACTGACAGCTCGACGTTCCAGCACAAACTTTGTTGTGCAGATCTTGTTTATTTAGTATGTGGTCAGCAGGGACGCATATTAAATATCTGGAGAGACTACTTGAGCGAAAAGTCTCCATTTCGTTGGCTGATTCTGTTTGTTTTATATTCATTGTGATTGTGACTTTGGCAGCGATTTAAATCCCCACAGCGAAGACGCCTTTTCTGTAATGACACTTCTGAGGACTCTGCAAAAAGGTCCTGTTTAGAATGTTGTAGTTTTGCTGGGTGTAATTCAAATAACAATAGGAAGCATATATAACAGGGTATGTAAATGCCAATACCCTGATAGATGTGTGAAGTAAAGTGTTTTGGGTTGGGCCTGCACATAGTCAGTCTATTGTGTTTGTGCAGCATTTAACTGCATCATATTGATTGGTGGAAAAGATACTAAGGGTAAAAGAAATTTCGGGGCACTAAATGCTGCTATTTCTGTTTGTTGTGAAAATGATATTCAATTATTAATTTAATTTACATTTTAATACGAACATATTTTAAATTATTAACTAAAATGAATGACCTTTTATGATTTATTTTCTTCAAAATGTTATTCTGAATAATAACTCTTTAATTTATGGAAACGAAATATATATACTGACACATTCATATATACAGTACTTTGCAAAAGTCTTAGGCCACTAGTATTTTCAGTTGGAAATATCAGTAACATTTTTTTTCATTAATTGTAATCATGCAGTGAGATTATTGTAAGCTGCAGTACTGTTCAAAGTTTTAGACACTTGTGTAAAAATGCTGTAAAATGAAGATGCTTTCAAAAATAATGCCATAAATAGATTTAATTTATCAATTAACTTCTATTAACTGAATCAAATAAATATTTGGAATTACAGCTTTCGGTGAAACAGCTTCTGTTCCGAGGTACACTTTCCCATAGCTTCCCATGTAGGTTTCGTTCTTCATCTTGGAGACGTTTCCACAGTTCTTCTGGATTGAGTCTGTCTCAGTTTGTTCTGTTATTTCATTTCATTCCAGACAGACTGGATGATGATCAGATCAGATCTCTGTGTGGAGCACTGGCCGTTGTCAGACAATAATCTCACTGCATTATTACAATTAATGACAAAAATAATTTTTGGAAATGTAAACTGATATTTCCAACTGACACGCTAAAGCAAAAGATAGAAATAACCGATTTAAATCCTTTTTTTGTTGCTGAAATACTAGTGGCCTAAGCCTATATACTGAATATTCATTTTAGGATAAACTATCACTTTAAGGCCTTGTAAAGGTGCTTGTGTTGACAGATGCATAACTGTAATTAGCTATACAGTTGATTCTTGTCAGCATCGTATTTGTTTTAGGGTGTAGATGAAATGATGTGGCAAGTTGTTTGTGATTTATGCATGTTTGTTTGCAGGTGTGTGCATATAATGTGTATCTTCTCCTTGCTCTGTCTCTTGTCTACTTCTGGAACCTACGGGACATTTAATTTGAGGCCTTGGGAATCCTCTAGCGAAAATGTGCTCACAAACAAGTTTACTTTGAAAAACAGATGTAGAGTCACAGAGCCCTCTGCAGAGCATTTAGAAATCTATATGAATTATGATGCATGCACAATGGAACCTGAGAGGTGTGATGAAGATGTCCATACATTTGAACAAAGAATTTAATAAATACACTAGTTTATGGAGGCCTAAAATGGTTTGTTTACATATGCTAACTAAATATTAAAATACAATAGCTTTTTAGTTGTTTAAGAATAAATGAATGAGAGAAAGAAAGAATAAAAAGCATTATAAACAAAAAAATCAGCTATTTTACTGTATCAAGTAAATATAATATATATACTATATTATTTATAGTTTGTTTGCAAAAACAGATAACTCAAATTATAACAGTTCTCAGAAATCATGTTTTTTCATTGTGCATTCCAATTAATCTCAATCAAACGGCAGCTGGGTTATTTATAATATATATGCTTTTTTCTTTCTATTTTTATTCTTTTATTTTGAAATAATGTTCAGTTTGTCAGAAAGATTAAAGTACACCTTTATTTAAACATAATACAAATATTAAAACTTGTATAGTTGTTTAGTAGTGTATAATAGTAGTATATAACTATAAAAGCTGGCTATTTATCAACAATTGGCATGTTTAGTTTTCAAACATCATGACGAAACACAATCATGCCAGTATGTTAATACTTGACATGATTACAACACCCTCGCAAGAGAAATTGCTTCTTCGTTATGCTGGCCAGGGCTTATTTTTGATACTTAACTGGGAAATTGAAAAGCAAACATCAGAAAACATATTGCAACACTGCCATGGGCGGTCCCTCAGCACCCCAAATAAAAAACAACAAAGTGCACCTTTAATTATTTTGTGTCTCCCAATAACAACTTTAATTGGCTTGCGGAGGCAGGCAGGGACTGTGGAAGCAGAGCTTGCGTTCAGTTGGGACTTGAAGAGGACGGATACTGTCCCCTAATGGCTCACATCACTAGTTCTACAGTCACAGGCCGCTAATGACTCGCTTGTCACCCATCTCGTTAGCATGGGGCAGACCTCGGCAGGCCCTCCCCTTGCCCAGTCGCCAGGGACAGGCCTAATTGGGCACAGGGTGTGGCTGGATTTAGGGCGGATGGCGGTCACTGTTGCATGTATGAGTACACTTGATAATAGATTCCCGAGAGACTGCATTAATCTACAGTTTCAAACCTGTAAATTGAACACCCCTGCTCTGGCCTTTCTCTCACCACCTCTAACAAACTGTGTCCTTTGGTTCAAATGTATGGAGTTGTTTGTTTAGGATGCAAGTTGGTCATTCTTTGATTTGGCATCACAGAACAACTCAGGTGACTTATCATTTAGGTCGTAGAGTTTATAATTAGACAGCTCTACCCAATAACTTCCAAGTGCCCCTCATAAAAATGCATGAATATGAATTAAGCATATTTTAAATGTGTTTCATTTGTACCTGCTCTCCAGAGGACTTCCCGTCATAATATTATGTCAATGAATGTCTATAGGCCGCAAAAGTATGCCAAGTACAATTTTCTCATTTTAGGAGACTCATATTGTAGAATTTTCTGACCCTTGTCATTTTTCTTTCAAAAAGAACGGTTTAAAAAAAAATCTATTATTTTAATGGCATTGTTTATGTCGGAGAACATTCTTGACAAAAAAGAAAATGTAAATATGATGTGGGAAAAAAATACCTCAATTTAATATTTTTGCATACATATTTACCACATTCTCAAATACATAAAAATCAAGACATTGACTGACCACAGTCGAACATAGAACTTATCACGCTTAAACCACTCAATGTTAATTTGGACTATTTTTGTGGCATCATTCTGTAGCTTGTCTCTGAAATAGCAATTTTTAGTACATCAATCACTTTGATTGACTCTTGGCCTAATCCAATGCTATTTCACAATCAATTCGTACGTATTTTACGAGGTGACTAATTCGCACGACCTCACTCATACAATTTTGCACAATTAGTCTAAACCCCAGTGACAGGTGGGTTAAGGTGTAGATCATTCATCCAAATTCATATAAATTGGCAACTCATAAAATACAAGTACATTTAGCAAAAATCCACCTCGTAAAATATGTTATGATTAGCCATGAGATTTTGCTATCTAATCTTACCAGATGGTTTTTATTATAACGCTACGCTGCACAGCTTTTCTCCATTCTTTGCTACTGAATGTTTCCTCTTTCAAATGATTGCTGGGGCATTTTTAGGTACAACCTTTTTGGTTTAGTCTCTCTAGCTTCCTGATAATTACACCAGCTGTGTCCACTGGGACATCCAAACACTCGTATACTTGCGAGCCCTTTTCCCAATTTATGCATTTGTTATCATGCAACTCTAACTTCTTTGGAGTGTCCTTTAATATTTAATGATCTCTTAATAGCGTTATGTTTTTCCCCAAATAAAAAACGTTTTTAACTGTTATACATAGAAATGCAAACTTATGCATTTAAGAAATCTAATTATTTCAGTAAGATAAGGAGAAAGTATTCAAAATATTAAAAATATTAATACTTAAACAGGCCACTTTATATCCTCTGATGAACTGGTTTAAATGATACATTTAAAATATCTCACAGCAAGTGAATCGTTTAAATTTAACTTTAAAAATGTCCTTGCGCTGACATACTGGACTGCTAGAATTACACGGCTGATGTCACAGTTACACACGGCAGACCATGTATGTGGGTGGACATGAGCTGTTTTTGGGCTGAAGAAGTGGCCTGAGCGTTTATGTGTGAGTTTTGTGAAACTGCTTGGTGATAGTAACTAGTAATGTACACAATAAAACACATTCAGGCATACATTTGGACAATAATGCTTTCTTTCTTTCTTTGGTATTTAAGGTGCATAAGGACCTATAAAGGAACTGACACATTATTCACTGAATGCAATGGATTTTCTGCAGTTGTGTCACTAGTTATAGACTCATTTACATTACAGCTTTATACAATCCCATTTAATATATTTATTTAGTTCTCCATCATAGCTCTGCATTACACATGTTGCAGTATCATATTTAATGGTCTAATTAATCTCCGCAAGGGAGAAATTTGCCAGAGTCTGTCACCCGGTGGCCATTTTGACAGGTCCTGTTGGTGAGATACGAAGCCATATCACAATCCGCGCATTTCAGTTATTGCTCTCCTTTGCCCCAGCAGGCAAATAAACAACGACATGTTTTCTGTCAGAAGCAAGAAAAAACCAGAAGATCAGATGTTAAAGCAACGCGTATGTACTCAAATATTTTTCACCTAATAAACACAAGTATTAATAGATTTCTGACCTTAATATTATATGCTTCTCAATGTCTCAGTTTGCTCCTGAGCTATATATAAGACACCAAGAAAAAAAGAAATGCACAGTGATTTTGTTTAAAGCTTATAAATAAGCAAACTTCATGAGGTCAGATAACAGGAGAACGTAGTACAAACATGGCAATGACAATCCGTTCCTTCATGCCTCGCTGATAGCGACACTGAAAATATATATTACACACTTCCCGTCCGGATAATCGGCTTCAGAGAAAGTTCGCTGGTTGATAAATGCAAATGATTTTTCAGTGGCTTTATTTCTCTTCATACATCCATGTTTTAAGATTTGAACTTTAGCAGCTAAAAGGTGTCAACGTTGCTGCTATCCTGGAGTGCAACAACAATGAAATAATCCACACACACACACACACACACAGAGCCATCTGGCGTGTCTGTCAGAGGACCTGACAGTCTTACCAGATATCACAGAGGGTGCTGTATGATGTCACACAAGAAACAGCCACCAAAGTGATTTCCCGCCCCCTCCTATGCACAGCACTATTATAAACCGTGAACACACAGGCTCTTTTGACATATACGCTCCTTCTATAGGAGCCAGAATACATCTCCATGTTTTATCACGGAACAAATTGCCTCGAATACACAGGCAATAGATATAGGTATTATTTTGCACCTTTAAAGGCATTTTATGAGTATGACAGCCGAACTTTCAAAACGTCAGTGTAGCATATATGTGATGCTACTGTATCTTCCCAGGCTTCGTGGGCCTCACACTGCAGTGCAACTACTAATCATTTTTGTCTCTGAAACAGACCATTAGGCCAATTACCATAACGTAAAGCAGAATAAAGGAGGAGGGGCCTAATCCCCTCAAGCACAGGTCTCCCATGAGGAATAGGTGTGAATATTCGCTAGCATCTCGTCCCGTGTCCCCTTCATCCCTGCATACAGCTTTCTCCCCTGCCAATCGACCCCCCCCCACTTCCAACAAACACACACCGAAGCGCCTAGCGCACTCCTGGCATAGTGTATATAATATGTAGCTAGCTAATTGCAAATCATCTGTGATGTACACGACTGCTTCACTAATTGCCGCTGGAAGCTGTGCTCATTAACTGTTCTCATCTGGCTCGGTACACAAGCTAAACAACCTGCAAACGATCCAGCAATTACTGTTATTTTACATCGACGACGCCAGGCGTGCTTGAAAATAGCTGCTGTAAATAACAAAAGACATTTGGCTGCAAATGTCTGAAAACGCATCGCCGCCAAAAAAGAGGCTCATTAAAGAGTAGTTATTTATTAAAGAATTTTTGAACAAAAGACGCAAAAGCAGCAGGGCGCTCCTGAGGGACTCGCCGAAGGCTTTCCTGAGTTCGATGGCACGCCCACGGATCATTTATTGACCAAACTGAGTTTTGTTGTTTACCAATAAAATGGTGGTACGCTGACAATGTTTGTGTAACATATGCCTCACACATACTGTATGTCACCAGAAAGCAGCCTTACAACTGGGTGAGACAGCGTTTGTGTGTGTGTGTGTGTGTGTGATGGAACGAGAGGGCTAAAGAGAGGGAGTGTTTTTCAGTCATACTGACTGTCTGTCTTCTCACAGACACTTATACTCACGCATATATTCTCAGCTCCTCCAGATGCCTTTACATTTATTCATGTGCACAGACGCTCTGACAGGGAGGAGCCTCGATGTCCTGGTGGCCATAATGAGTGTTCATTTTTGGGACACTCCCACAAATACGTTGTTAGAAATGCAAATTTGTCGGTTAGGTTGTAGCAGGCTTCAAACAACTGTCTTAAAATTCTTCAATGTAACGTTTGTCAATGTAAAAAATGTTACTGTAAAAAAGTATAATTGGTAACTGTAAGCCATTTTACCATTACATAATGTCATACCACATTATGTCATTTTACTGTAAAATACTGTTTTTTTGTGTGTGCGGGTTTTTTTTTCTTTAAGAAAACAAAATATGAATTTCCATAGAATTTTTCTATTCCAGAAGCTGATGATTCCTTTTTATATATGTATAAATAATTATTTTTATGGTTTACCACAGTTACCAGTTTCTACCAGAAATTTAACAGGATATTTTCTGATATCGGTTTTAGCAGGATATGTTTTTAGTATGTAGTCTAATACAGCCTCCAATTTAAAGAAAAGCAGAGAACAAATAGAGCAATCCTTGTAAAATCAGATATTTGTGCTGCTCAGAATTAACCTGCAGTGAATATTATTCTCTAATATTGTTGGAAACAGTCACCAGTTTCCGTGAATCTTTTTATGTAGTATGCTTTGAAAACAAATAATCATTCATTCATTCATTCATTCATTTATTAGTTATAATTACGATTGTATCTATATATGATATACAGAGGTATATTTGTGATGCAGTGTCATATGTTATGCGACATTACCCTTTTTGCTCTATTGTTTTATTTTTTCCCATATCATAACAGATTTTGTGTTCATTTATTTTTTTCACTTGTGAACAATATGAAGGCATATTTAAATATAAATAGTCTGAGACATTTCACTACATTCAGAAACCATCAATGGCCGCTCTCCATCTGGACATTAGGTCTATTACTACTAATGTTTCTAAGGTTTGATATGGGCAAATTAAACCAAACCCTATTAGTGGGAGTTGACTCATTATATCCGTCACAGTCAATTATCTCTCATTAGTAATAACATTACAATAACTCGCTATAGAGTTTAGCTTATTATTTTCTTTGTGTTTACTAGTATGCAGCTATATGTAATGATGTTTAGAAATTCAACAAATAAAATGTAAACAAATGAATATTGTGATGAATTTTGCAACAAATCTTTGTCACTGAAATATCAAAATAGATAAATAGCAGATGGAAAACATTATATTTCTTAATCTAATAACAATAAAAATGTTGCCATGCCATAAAATTAAGATAAATTACTATATTTAAAAAAGAAGTAAATAGGATATTAATGTAAATTAGAGATATAACAAATATGTAAGCCAGTCGGCTGCATTTCATTATATTGTGGGCTAAGAAAAATCGCATTGGCAAAATGTTGGAAGTCTCTGAGTTTTGCTTTGGAAAACACAAAGCTTAATAACACACTCAGACACAAAGTAGTCCTTCTCTCTTTCCCTCCCTTTTACCCTCTCTATTTTCTGTTTCACATACCCTTTTCGTCACATTTCCCCATACAGACGCGCACACACACAAAGAGAACTCATTTTAATGTGTTTATGGAATGTAAAGCCATTCATTTTCGAAATCCAGTCTCTTAACCATTATCTCTCATTGTAACACATAAGGGCGGAGACAGGAGATTTTGCGTGTGGGCGTACAACAGGCTTCTCTGCGCAATCCTCTTAGAGAAAACGAGAAAGAATGGCGAGCTGAAATTAATCCAAAAAAGGTAGAGACTCCAGAGGAGGGAAAGAGAGGCCATTAATGCAGACATTGCTGGTAGACAGAAGGACACTCTCTACCAGATCGGGATAATTATTCTAGGTGTGTGTGTGTGTGTGGCGAGAGAGAGAGAGAGAGAGAGAGAGAGAGAGAGAGAGAGAGAAAGAGGAGGGATGATAAAATTGCTTGATTAAGAAAGAGAGTGAGAAAAAGAGAGGGAAAAGAAAGGGGGGTGGGTAAATATTCAACTTACCGTTTCATTTTCCTCCCTTGAAAATCGAAGAGTAAAAAATTGTGCAGATGTGTTCAGACGCATGACTTCCTGTAATAACAAGAGGACAAATATATCAATTTCTTTGTTCATCTCCATCTACCACTTGTAATATTTAGGTTTGATACTCCAAGAATAAATCAGATGATATTTTTGCCCACCTGCTGACAGCAATCTCCAAAGGGAAGCATGTTATATTCGTATATTGAGATTAGCATGCATTGTGGCTTTTACCGCAAGGGACAAAATTTAATTTGCTTCCATAAGGCCTGACTTAATACACCGCTCTGCATGAGATTCATTATGGAATCTCACTGAATGGACACATATTGAAAAGACACATTATACCACTAACATAAACCTCTTAGGTTACACTTTATGTGTATATCTTTGTCCTGGAAAGCAAAAGCAACAGACCCTAATCCAAATCACTTGGCATCACTTTTAGCTCTGCCACTTAATCTGGTCGGGAAAGCGCAGCTATACTATCCAGAACAAACATATATGTAAGCCACAGAGCTCAATGGGAGCAGTGGCAGGCCGAGTGGGTTGTGAGCTGAACTAATGAAGCTCAGGTTGGAGGCTCATCGTCCTGTGCTTTCCCACCTTTCACAGACGCTACCAGGGGAATCAATTTGAACAAATACAGAACATATTGTGGCTGGGTTCATTGCAGCGTTAATTAATGTAGCAGACGCTAAAGAAACTCTGAGTACAGCAAGTCCCAATTATCCAGGGAGCAGCCAGGAGCTGATTTGCCATTTGTTATATTAAGTATTTGGAATTAGTGGAGTCCAGGTATAATTAAAAATTGTGCCACTTTCACCTGCAACATGTGGAAACTTGTTAATTCCCAACTTTCCCCCCCTTTCCCCCATGATTTAACAGATGGTGAGAGAGGGAAAAGGAGTGCTGAGTGAAAGAAAAAAAAACATGTTGCTGTTTAATGTAGAAGTAGAGAGAAGCTTAATAAAGCACAACTTGGCAACACTCTCAACGGTTTGATGTGAATGAGGGGACTAACATTTTTTTCTAATGTTGTGTATTTTTACGGGTTTGTAGTGTCCGTGAGAATTTACCAGTCACGTGTCTGACGTTTTTTTGGCGCGATAAGCCCCCTCCACTTTCGCTGTTTGTTTGTTTGGAGTCCGCCTTCACTTTCTGTACCAATAAAACAAAACACCGGAGGTAAAACACAAAATAGTAATCATTTCGATCAACACGTCGCAGGACGTTTACCTTGAACATCCAGGGCGGAAACCGGATTGTACGCATTGAGCAAAATGCTAGTACGCAACATCATCAAACACACAATATTTCTGATGCGTGCTCAGCTTGCGCGCGCGTCGGTGTGTGCACGCGCTTTCAAAGGCCTTGTGTCTGGCGTCAGTTTGAGCGCGCGCGCGCGTGTGTGTATGTGTGTGCACGGTGACGTGGGGCTCAGTGTGAATCATAGGGTTGACATGGAAGACTTCAGTCACAGGTCATTTAGCACAGTGGGATTCTGTTCCACCACAGCACACATACACAATCATAGGCACAGAAATGCTGCTGTAAATACGCAGTGCCTCGGATCCATTTTTTTTCTTGTACGTTTTAAAGCATCTTTACCAGAAGTTGAATTTTTGTCTTGGATAAACCACATAGCCTACAGGCAGCCGTTCAAAAAAATGATGTGCGAGATCATGGAAAACAAGCAGTGTTGTTTTCTAATGTGGACAAACAAGTGTCCATCAAATCGCACTTAGTTCCTGAGCGCTCAGACAACAGTTTAAAATCCGTAAATACGGCGCTCTCGCGTCGATGCGCGCTCGCACCGCAGCAACTGTGAGCGTGACGAAGACAATGAGTGAGACAAACAATGCGGTAAAATGTGCCACTGCCAAACCACACAGGATAGGATCAACAGCACGTCTTGACAGAAACCAACCCGTATAGATGTGTATATGTGTGCGACTCTGTTACCTTACAGTTAAGGATGTTTTGTGATGTCGCTATGGTGATGCTTCCTTCGACATACACTAAAATCTCTATAGCTTTAGCTCTATATTATTTCTATTATTGGACTGAAACTTAACACTAAGCTCCTAGAGAGCGCGGGTCACACCTTCAGGCTATCTTTAGTCTGTTTATAAACGATCAGATCGAAAACTCGCCAAAATAGGACTAAAAATAGACTTTTACAATGTATGCGTGATCCTCAAATACACCAAGACACTTAAAGAACTCAAACCGTCAAAATCAAATTCAAACAGGCATTCTGAACTATTTTAAAGTTACCAAAGTTACAATCAGCTTGTTTATCTGCATCTGTTTATTTACAGACGTCTGCAAATCAACAAAATGCACCTTGACAGAGAAGCTTGTGCGTTTAGGCCTGTATGAAATACCATCATAATTGTCAAAACTAATTTCCCATTCATCCTTAAAATGACTGGATTATGAATCATACATGTCACGCGATTTAAATATCTCTAAACGTCAACTGTGAAGACTAGGCTACATTTTGTCATTTTAACAGCGCGTTCACAAACCTTTTTATATCCCGATCAAGTTTAATTTTTTCCCTTTTCCTCATTTCTAAATATCTCTTTGAGTTTTGGGGGGGATTTTTTTCACCTCTGAATTTCATCGTTCTTAAGGCACCGGTGTCGCAACTGCGGTGACATAATAAGGGGAAAATATCAAAACCTCAGTTAAAATGTAACGTTAACTATGACTTCTGAATTTCATTGTTCTGAAGGGCCGGAATAATTTCGCCAAGAAGAGTTTGTTCTGAATTATTAGCCTCGCGTGCCACAGCGGTGTGGTTGTTAAGTTGTTTATTTGTCGAAAAACACCTATGCAGTCACAGCCTAATTGATAAGTGAGTTTTGCCTTATGTAAAATCAGATTTAATCCAAATGCCTTTTCTAATAGGCATGTTAACAACACAAGATATTAGTAAGCAGTAGCACAAACAAGTCATATTAATGAGCGAAAAATATTTTGATGATACATTAATGTGTCAAGAGCTGTGGTTTCAAAAGGAATGTGTATAATTAGGTTTCTTCTGCAGAAACAGACTGAAGTTAAAACTGAGCTCTCAGGAAGGGGCTTTCACGTGAAACTTTATGGAGCACTGCCATCTACAGGCACGATGAGGCAAAACATAGCTTTAGTGATAAGACAACACTAAGGACATTGAATAGAACTACAATTTTTCATGAAATTGATTTAGAGCTTACTTTTTGATATTTGTAATGGTGCACTTTATTTAGAACTCAAATGTAGGTGAGGCATACAATGATGCCAATGATTCATTTAGCTATATTTAAAACGAGTAAAGTGCTCTACAATCCTGCACAGTGTTGACTTTCTTGACATTTTTCAATATTAAAAAACGCATTATTTAATCAATCAAGTAAAAATGCTCGGATTTGTTGTAGGCCTATTCTAAATTGCTTGTGATAGACATCATGTAAAGCTGCTGCGCGTGCAGATATTAGAAACACCTCAGTATATCGTTCTGTGTTCACATTTACTTCCACACTGTCTGCTAGGGGGCGCTGCGGATCTAACCTTGCCTTTTGGTATCTGTCAGAGAGAAATGTTTTGATTTGACACCTGATCGTGGCTTCTTTGGACGCTGAAAATGTGTGATTTTGATATATTTATAGTCTGATTATGAATACAAAATGAAATCATGTTTAACATGCTTCATATGCAAATGCATTGGTGTTCAGAGCTTCACATTTATAACCTCTGTCTAAATGCCTGGACCTCTCTTTTTTACATAACGCTTGATATGTGATTTTTTTTTTACAGCCTGATCCCCTGTTCACACTCATAGTTCACGGAGGAAGAACAATCAATATCTGCAAATTCAAATGGGAACAGTCATTCGCACATGGGCTTGTATACATTGAAAACAATTCACATGTGAAAATCTTTACATCACAACAATTTACGAGCGGATATCCGAAAGTGCTGGAGATGAGTGGTGAGCTCTCTGATATGTATGCCTGTAAGTGGAAAACTATTTGTACGTGTGAACCACCCTTGGGATCCCATCCAGACGGCAAATGAAATTGCGTGACTGAGGTGTGCCAGATGAACGGACAGGGCTAAAGTGGTCATGGTATCTCAAAGAAGCAAATGCCCAGCAGTGATAGGATTTGTCCTTGTGGCTCAAGCTTTTGTGGGAAAATAAATTAGCTTAATGGTCAGATATTACTTACTGGAAAGTGGTTTGCTGTAGTTGACTGTACTGGATCCAATTAGATGCCGATGACCTATGACCTATATTTAGCATGTAATTCAGTGTTTGGATTGGTTGAACCTGTTTGTTTCTGTCTGACTCAAACAAATGATCAGGGATTACGGTAATGAGCGATGACCTGCTAACTCCATGCGATCAGCTTACATATAAACCTGTTCCAAGATAATCCATAAATCTTTCAAGTACACTAATTTATGACAAATGCTTAATTGAGTGCACTGGTTTACGCTAAGGAGTTCATGTTTGCAGCCATCATGTCGTAATCCACACTGTATTTGTAAATATTATGGCCTTTGTATGTGAAAGCTTGTTGACTCCAAAATACTGGTGCAAACAGACATGCTGTAAGGATTTGTATTGTCGCATGTCACCACAGTACTTTATACAGCACTTGTGAGTGATGGAAAGTGTCAAAGGCCAGTCAGCCTTGGGACAGTGTTTCCAGCTATTCCTGTGTACAGTACAGACACCTAAAGTGTAAAAGCGTGGTGTAAGGTATTGTAAGCTATACCAGTTTCCTTCTAAAACATATTAACATCCATCCTCTTCTACAAATGCAAACTTAAACGTTGGTTTATATAGTGCTGTCAAACGATTAATCATGATTACTCGCATCAAAAATAGGTTTTAGACTAATATATATATATATATATATATTAAGTATATGTAAAAGACATAAACGTACAGCATAGGTTTTGAAAATATTTACATGTATATATTTATATTCATATCATATATATATATGTATAAACGTAACATTTTTTTCTTAAATATACACATTGTGTGTGTTTATGATAAATATAATATACACAGTACACTGTAAACAAAAACTTTTGTTTTGGATGCGAGTAATCGTTTGACAGCACTATTTTTCAAAAATCAAAATTCTATAAGAGTTAAACAAAAATGCATAATAAAAGATGCCCCTGCCTCACTGCAAAACTACTATTTGATTGATAATAAAATACTTTCCTGTCAAAGTAAATAATAAATTATTATGTTTTTTTTATGATTATTTTTAAAGTTTACATTATTTTTAAAAATCGCATTTGCAAATATTTTTTGCATGTTTTTCCAGTTAAATATCAAATATTATTTTGACTCGTTTCCAATAGAAATATCCAGATTTCACAATATATTAACTGATTGTTTTCTGCATTTTATTTCTTTTATTAGTCTGTTTTGTGTGTACATGTATTATTTTTTATTAATCTGGCAAAAATTGTAATTCCTGAAAGTATAAATAGTAGTTTGCCATAAGACAAAATAAATTTATACTCAAAATACAATGTAAAGAAATCTTATGTCATTTCTGGTTTCTTTCTGTAGATCTTTTTACATTAATGCTTTTTTTGCCATGTATTTAGTCTAATGTCTTTTAGACTATTAGCCTGTAAATGTTGGTAAAAGATTTGTAATGTATACTTACTATTACTTTCATAAAAAAATGTTTATGATTGCTCAGGAACACTAGCTGCTACAGCTACAGAAAGTACATAAATGTCTTTCAGCACTACACTATAATCACGTCTCTTCTCTAATGTCTCTTCTTATAGGATTCACATATGACAAGGTACTGTGATTCATGCCAACGATCTGAATTAAACATCAGGGTCTGAAGAATGGATGTCTCCTCTCATAGGATATAATGCATTATGAATCAGGAAACAGATAATGTCTAATGTCCAATCACACAGACAGTGCCAACACGAGAAGGAAACTTGACTTAGCCAATTGATGTAATAGTGTTTGGATGGCTTACGCCATTGAGCTCTGCCACATGAACTTGAGGCCTAACACGTTGATTTCTCACAACCTGCCGCATGAATATCGTCTGAACGGCAACATAAAAAAACGGAGAGGCAAAGAGGGTGAGTGGAGTGGCAAACAAAAGTCCAGCTGTGAGCCTGTAGAACCAGGGTCTAAATGAAGACGGAAAAGATGGAAAACCAAATGTGTTAGAATACCATAATTTACATTTGAAATGCATCCACAGCATATTACATTCACAAAGCGTTTCATTGAGTCTTCAAATGAGTATTTCTATGGATTTATTTGTCTGGGTTATTTATTTATTGATGTTTTCCGTAGTCACACTGAATGTCAAATTGTATGGGGCAGGAGCTTAAGCAGTCATGCAACAGCAGGTGGTGATGCTTCTAGGATAGACAAGCTGCGCATAGACACACAAACTGCCAATCAACTGGGGTTTGTATGGTACAGTGAATGTTGAAACTCGGAGACAGAATCACTCGTTAGAGGAGCTCCAAATGTCAAACAGGCCAGACCTAATCCTTTTAACTTTAGGGACGTAGCCCTGTAAGGTTAGAAAGGATACGTATCGCAGTGTAGCAACATCTGTTACTACTTTTCACCCTATAAAACAAAAAAGGGAAAAAAAATCAAATGACATTCTTCAAATTCATCTATACATTGAGAAATACAGAATATAGTCACAGGATGGATTGGAGTATATAAATCCCACAGGAAAGAGGCGACACTTTTTATTCACAGCACATGACTCTCAGAAAGTGAAAGGATTACAGGCGTGATTGCGGTTGCTTATAACACAATAAGAGTTTTACATCTACACTGGCTATGTGGAGTTAATTTGCAAATGTTCAGAGTTAAATGTTCAAAAATCATGTTTTTATTTTGTCATATTGTGTTAGATAGTATTTTTAAGTCATTTTTTACCTAATCAAAATAAAGTAACTACAGTTTGATTAACTGAAATGAAAATAACGTGATTTTTGAAAATTATGGTATTGTAATGTTTTTTGTTTTCTGACTGATTTGTACTTTTGAGGCATGGTTGGGTAAAATGCAAAATCGAAGAACTGACTTCCTTTCAAAATCATGAGTTTGAATTTGCATTATTTTGGCCACGCCCCACAGGAAGTCCGATTGGAATTTGGAATTGGAGCGACAGGAAGATAAATTGTCAAGAAAGGTAATGCATCCACTATAGTTAAATAATTAAATATGTTGAAATATATAAATTCAAATATATCCATACTATGTTTAAACAAATCTTTGTCAAGTCTTGATAAACTGCTTTTGTTGATAAAAAAAAATGCAGGTATATATCTAACGTTTTTTCCACATTTGCTTCTTCAAATTCAAATCTACAAACAAAATTTAAAAGACACCCTCTATTCAACTGTGAACGGCGCACAACCCTGAAATTTTGCGTGGTAATAATCTAGAATTTCACAATGCATATTTAGCGCGCTTTTTCGTCAGCATCTTTATTAACCAAGTTTGAATGGAAGTGTCAATTAGTTGGTAAAACCTCAGCAAAATGCGCTCAACCCCTGAGGCCATCTATGAACACAGTGTACAAAAGACAATAGCGAAAGTGTGACAGCTTGGATCTTAGACCAGGTGCACCTATGCTGATCAGCGTGGTTGAGACAACTCTATGTGAAAAATGTGGCCTGGGGGTGTTAAAAACTAAATGGAGACAGAACTGCTCTGTCAAATGAAATCACTAATTATGACTTCCACCAAATCCCTCAGTGCAGGGAACTGACGGCTCTTTTAATGGGACCATTGGCATAATGAGAAAGAGGGAGAGAGTGAGAGAAACTGTCTAAAAGGGGAGTCTAGCGTTGACTGACATCTTTGATGTCGAAACCAATTAGATTGGGCAGAACGGAGTGGACTCGCTGCTCCCCCTTCCCCGAGTTTATTATATTCTGTCACAGACGCAAGGCTCGATTTGTCAATTCGGTATCAGGTTGTGTGTGTGGCTGACGGGAAGGGGGAAGTGGAGATTGACAGGGTTTGGAGGGCCCGGAGAACAAATGAGTGTGTCTGATAATGGGCATTCCACGCACCGTGTGACATTTTCTACCCAGCTGTCCGTGGGCCTGTCTAGCGTTTAAAGAATCGGGCCCTTTGTGCGGCCACTCTGAATGGAGGCCCTGAGCAGTTTCCCAGAGAGGAAACTGAGAGGCTAATAGAGCGAGTGAGATGTGTTGCCAGGTTCTTTCATTATGTCCATATTCCAAGGGTTGTGTTAACGAGGCGCCGCCTCAGGTTGAGAGTAACAAGCTGTCTATCACTCCACAATCACATACACGAGCACACACACAGAAAGGGGGCGGAGGCAGAGAGAGTCCCGGTGCTAACAAGGGCTACAAAAACCACCGATGTTAGGTGTAGAGTTCGGTGCCAGATCAGTTAGTGCCATTAAATGGGCTTCAGAACTATAAAGTACACGTCTAGAGGAAGACCTGGCCCGTATGAAGCAGAAAGACTGACTGTAGCGACTGGGGTGAATTTAATGGAAAATTCTATGCACAAGGTAGCCCAGACCTGTATTTTTAGGGGGAAAGCAAGGAAAACGCTGTTAATAATAGAAAATGGTAGGAAGCTGAGAAGTAGAATGCAGTGGTGATTCATTAAAGTAGTAGTAAATACATTCTGCCTTAAAGGGATAGTTCACCCCAAAAATGACAATTCTGTCATAATTTACTAACTCTCATGTCATTCCAAAGCTGTATGACCTTATTTTGTTGGTGGAATATTTTTGTATATTCAGATCATTTGTTTTTGTATATATTTTTTATGTAAGTGTAAATCGATCAACTTTATATTATAGGTCTTCAGTTTAATTCAGACACCTTTATTTAACATTATAAAATTTAGGCCTTAATTTTTAATACCATCACATTGTATAAAAACATACAAAATCATGAAATAGTTATATCATAGCATTCGCTTAAAAGCAAATAGCGCTGTCAAACAATTCTTCGCAATTAATCGCATTCAAAATAAAGGTTTTTGTTCACATAGTAAATGTGTGTACTGTGTATATATATTATGTATATATAAATACACACACACTCATGCATGTATATATTTAAGAAAAATATGTTAAGCTTATATATTAGATATATTTATACATAATTAGTTATAAATACATTATATATACTTATATGAATTTAAATGTATACTTGCAAAAATGTTCAAAAAAGTATTTATGTGCATGTAATTAAATACACACAGTAGATTTATTTTGTAAATAAAAACATTTTGGATGTGATTCATTACAAGTAATCATTTGACAGCACTAAAAACAAACAAAGCATTAGTGAATAGCATTAAGGAAATGGCTAAAGTATGGCATTTAAGTGCCTTTGAGTGTCAAAGTTTATAAACGTGATCATTAGTATTATTTTATATGGCAAAGTATTATGCACTTCCATTTGATATGATTACTGTATCATGCCACTGTCAACTAGATTTTTGCAAATAAAGTTGCCTTAGGTCTTAGTATGCTAAACTTAGAATGAGTTCAGGGGAAATTCCGCTCAGCAGCATTACTTTACTCCATTTCTCTGTTAGTGTTGTCACACAGTACAGTGTACACAAGTACATTGATTTCCAGGTCAGTTCATTCATGCATTCAGAAAAGTCTGATTCCTGTGGTGTGTCGATCAGCAACAGGAAGAGACCTTTTGGGAATCCAGATGGTTTTTTAAAAATAAAATTAAGCGTTATATCACTTCTCGAATGAATAAAAATGCCACTCAATTAAATAAACTGAGTGAGTTGTTTTCTGTGTATATTTATTATGCCGATTTACAGGAAAGCATTTCTACTTCATTCAGTATAGTTGTTTTCTTTGCCGCGTTCACCTCTGAGTGCATTTGGAGGGCAACAGACAACCTCTTTTAGGGTGCATTAGGACCTATGAAACATGTACTTTGCCTTGTACTGACTACTAAATGCAGAGCTATGCTTATCGCATGGAAGAGCAAGAATCAAAATAAAGCAAAACAACTGTGTGGAAACACAAGGGAATGTGTGCAAGCAAGCACCAGGAAGATCTTCAACTTCTACTGTGCTAATGCGTCTAAACAGAGACTCCACCGCTCTCATTTGCTCCCTGTACAGTTTTCAAGTCATCCCTGACAGAATAAGAGGAACGGAAATAACAATAATAATAAAAAGAGTGTTATTTAATTAAGTATTGGCTTGTTTACCATAGGCGATTTTCTGATTCTTAGTGCTTGCTTTAAAGCGCTGTTTGTGCTGTGTAAATTTAGGTCATTCTTCCTGAAGTCACTCAACCAGCTGACACGTTTTGGTTTGCAGCCGGGTGTGAAATCAAGATCCATTTTCAAACTCAAATTAGGATGTGAACTAATACACAAGTATCCCATTTTCTCATATGCAGCCTTCAGAGTCGGAACAATTATCCATCCAACCGTCCAATTAAAAAACCTCAGAATTTATTCCGAAAACATAAGTTTTGAACAAAGACTCCGTATTAAATGATGATGAGGTGAAGGGTTAATAAAGCTGTATCTGTTGATTTGGCAGTTTTTGGAGCTTGTTGAGTGGGGGGGAGCAGCGGGTGGGGTGCGTTCCCTCTCATCTGACCTTTTACAACTTGCGTCCTTGTCACAACATATCTCCTCTCACCGATGACCTATTAAACTCCCCTGGCCTCAGTCATTCAGCTGCGCTACTGTCAGTGTGCGTGCCTGCCTCTGTGGACACCAAATTACTCTCTCCAAAGTAGGACACGTATAATCCTCCCACGCTGTATCCCAACATGCCAAGCTGCAGGATAAATAAATAAATGCAATCTCTGGAAATATTACACAAACACTGAAATCTGCAGCTTTACAGCATTTAGAGTGAGGAATCATGAAAAGACCTGTCAATCATGACTGAATAGCGGCAATAATTCTGATTAATTTAATCTGAGAGGGAAATGTACACCATGCATTGCTAAATAAATAAATAAATATATCCAAATGGGGGGGGGGGGGTAAAATTGAATTATATCTAATTAAATATCTAATTATGCACTACTAAAAAGTAAATCGCAACCAGAAAAATACTTCATAATTTATCTCTGTCACAAGTAAGAATTCTATTTTATAAATATTTTGCAATTATTCATTTAAATACTAGATTAATAGAAAATTTTTATGTTTATTAATATTATCATTTTTATTTATTTTTATATTTATACTAAATTGTTATAATTGTGTAACAATTTAAATATGTTAATCTTTTTTTAAATAGACTATGTAATATTCTTCATACAATAATAATAATAGTATTTTACACATTTTTTTTTTTAGTTTTTATTTCCAATAAATGCAGAGTTGACAAAACTCTGATGCTAATTCCTCATGCTGGAAAAACCAGTTTGTTTGCCATCAGTGTCTGTCCAACAAACATGAAAAGACACAGATTGATTTCTACATTTCTATCCTTTAGTATCCATTTCTATACCTTATCCCCACCCTCTCATTTTTCTCCATCCCTTCTGAATGGTCGGCGACTCGCCCTTCACTGCACCGGCTCGGCCTCTGCTTGGCTCTTTCTCTTTTTTTTTCTCCGTCAGAGTTTGCGTGCCGTTTTATAATGTTTTCATTGATGTCAAGACCTTGGTATAAAACATGACTAGCACTGCACTAATTCTCCCTGCGGTCCCCTGTGTCTTCCCCGGGCTTCCTCCTTCAGCGAGTGACACAGCTGCAGGACTATTTACCCTACGCCTTATTTCCCCTTTATCTTAGATGTCCCAGGATGTCAAAGGCTGTGAATTTAATATTGATTTTATAAAGTACTTTTACTGTAACATGTCAGCTTGGATTAGGCTCAAGCGCACCACGGCTCGAGCAGTGAGCCGGGTTTGCACGCAATGTGGCTTTGCTGGGGCTCTCACTGAGCAGCTAACTGGAGCGAGTGTTTTATTTATTAAAGCGACAGTGTGCTGTGAAAGCAAGGACAGCACACAGCTCCCAGCGATCGGCCTGTCTTGTGTACACAGCGCCGGGGCTTTGTGTATACATTAGCCTTGGCAATAGAAACCGATCGTAGACATTTGGTTTGCTGATACGTAAACAGACCGATGCTTTTATAGATTGTTTCGAGCCCCAGTGGCACGGTCCTGGAGCAGGGAGAGCGGAGCCCTTTACACCTCGTCCTTCCCCCAGCCTCGTACCCTGCTCGCTCCCCCCTCAAAGGGTGACGTGAGTGAGAGATAGCGAAGTATTTCCACACCCCTGATACTCAAAATGTCAGCTTGGAGATGTCTGCTTGTTACCACACTAACTGTATCAACACATTCCCATGATCCAACACAAACAGCAGATCCCGAGGGTGCGTGTACAAAAATATAGTGGGGAGACTCTTACATGCTCCTTATTACTCTTGAAGAAGTGCTTAAGAGCTTGCGGGGGAGTTTTAACTATAAACCCTAGTGCATAACTATAAACACACCTTTCATACATTTATAAAACACTTATTTCTTAAGGCCTTAATCTCTTTCAGATGTAATGAATCGCGTGTGTTTTTCCAGAATCAATTTCAGGGAAGTGTGAATAACTTAATACAGCATGACTGGGTTTATTTTTTCTGATTACAGCAAGTTTTTCTCTTATATTTAGTAATTGCCATCCCAGTTAAGAGGCTTAGCCCACCCATTACGTGAACTTCTGAGCTTTTTATATACATGCTGAAGTCGTATATCAATGAGTAAAACAAACTGTGGCCTAAATGTGCAGTTTTTGTAAATCCAACCCAGTCTTACGGCAATTCGTACATTTTACGAGGTGGTTAATTCGTACAAATTCATAAGATTTTTGCTAAATCGTATGTATTTTACGATTTGCCAATTCCTATGAATTTGTACGAATTACCTACACCTAACCCCACCCCTAAATCTACCTGTCATTGGGGTTTAGACAAATCGTACAAAATATACGAATAGCTACGTACGAATTGGTCGTGAGACTGTGTTGGTAAATAACCGGCTGAATGTCTGCTGCATGGTCACTTCAAAAAAAGACTCAAAACTTTCTGGAAATAAACATTGTGCACAACATGTTATTTCAGTCTTTTATGTACCATGGACCCCAAATACCCTTAGACAGGAGACCCCCATCCTAAAATCAAATAGGCATCTATATAATGCTGTTTTTTATAGTAAATAAAACATTATCATTTAAAATGTTGTTTCCTAGCCATTGTAATTCTGAGTTAGATTTATTTATTTTTTTTATTTGTTACATTTTTATCTATTTAATCTAATTTTAGATAAATGTATTCAATCTTTATTTTTTAGTTTTTTTTATTTTAAATTACTTATTTTTTACCTAAACTTTTCCATTAAACCCCAAGCACTTCAGTGTGAAAACTCCTGATGTACATGCTGAAAACAACCTTAAAAACATGCTGTTTAGCACACATTTGAGTGTAAACATTATTAAAAAAAAGTTACAAATATATTTCCACTGTACCCTTTTTAAAATAAAGTATAATGAAATGTTCATTGCAGCGTTATTAAAAAAAAAAAAAAGGTCATAACATGTATATTTTACAACCTGAACAAACTTTGCCAGATTGAATTCTCCACTCAACCTACAGTGAATCTTGCATTATTTTGCTTAATACTGTACGTCTCTACAAATGCAACATCTGAGTAGCATATACAAACTATTTAACGTCACGTTGTGTTTGGTTTCAATCTAAGGTTTGGCGACAAATAAAAGGCGCGATTTAACAGTAGATCTCGTAGATGATACCGAGTTTCACACTTGGCCAGATGTAAGCCGTACACCTCCTCACGACTGTGCTGATGGAAACAGTGTTTGACAGACACCCTCGCATCAACAATGGTGCAGAGAAAAGAGGAGAGAGGAGAGATGTCCCCATGCCCTCCACATTCTGTGTTTGTTCTCTGGAGCGTGTTGTATTATAAACACATCCAATTTGGGAAAGCAGACAAGGAAAGGAGGGGTGCTGTTGGGAGCTAGGCCGCTCTTCGCTTACCCATGCTTCATTACTCCGTAGCCCAAACTGTTCACCGACCCGCTCACCCTGGATTGCTCCCATGGCATGGGGAGACCAACACTGCCTAATAAGGGCTTGAAGTAGGGAAGTCATTGGTTAATCCAGACAGGAATTCCAGCAGGGCATTATAGGAGTTGGACAGCTCTCCACGGCATGAGCTCTGATCCGTATTCTTCCCTTCATTAGCATGGGGCCTGAGGAACCTGGCAGAACAAATTAATCCACCTGCAGGCCCCCCTACCATGCTAAGACTCGCCATCTTGACAGAGGCCGTCATGGAAGGCGCATTAATGAGGAGCTCCTGCATACCTTCGAAAATTAATCTCAGAAAGAGGGAAAAAAATCAAGAGGTGAAACTTCTAAGACAGTCGTACATATATTACTAACGTATGAGGTCAATCTGCACCAGTCACAGTGGAACAGAGTGGAGGAAAAGACATATCCGGTATCCAGCAGAAGTAACCAGTGACCCCAGGGCCTCATCTAGGGCCCCTCACAAGCCTTACCACCTAACGGGCTAACTAAGACTCTCAATATTTCATTAAAGCAATTAAGCCTCCCTGGACAGATGCTCCCTGTTGACAGAATCACTCACTGTTGAAAATGTCTGCACTGTAATCTGTTGCTTGAGTGAAACCATTAAAAGAGCATGAAAACAATTGCCCTGTTTGCACCGAGTCTGCACCCAGCCCATGGCTCAAAGCCACCCATGTCATGTCGCATTAACGGAGCAGCTCACTTTCGGCTGTTTTTGTAGGTGAATTTAACCACATCACACATGACGAAAAATGTGTCTTTGTAATCCCCCAAAAGCTCTTTAATAATGTAGTGGAATTCAATTGAACGGCATGGAAGACAAGCCCTAAAATACAGCACGATGAGGGGAATGACCTACGGCTGCGAGGAGCAAAGGAAATATATCTAATCCCATTAGAAGACTGTTGATCCGGCCTTAACTAAGGCTGGCGTTTCTAACACTTGTGTCAGATCCAAGAGGTTCAAAAGCTGATCTGGAGGTCTGGAGACTACATGCATCACTGTGTTTTCATAAATGTACTGCGAAGGAAGGGCTAAACAAAAGTTCAAGCTTGACTAAAATGAACAAAATACTCACTGCTTCAATAGTACAACCATAAGATGTAAGTATTATGATTTTAGTGTGAAAATAAAATTTAGGTGAGATTCTTAAATCACTGTTTACAACTATTAGAACATTTGGATTAATGTAAATGGAGCACTTTTTGGATATCTTACTGTCATGTATTCATCGCAATTATGCAATTTTATTGTATACTAAATATTTATACTTCTGATTGCTGTAGCTCTTACAAATTTGAATTAAAAAAAAAATAATAATAAAATAAAATGCTTTTCTTCCTAAAAAGCAGTGTAATTGTGGTCGTTTTAATATGGACTCTATGGCGCCCTCTAGCCAGTGAAAAATCAAGAGAGAACTGGATCAACATCTTTTTTTGATCCTGGATCAACATTATTGTCCACAAAAGTCTGGTTGATATTTCATAGAAACTTATCTCTCAATTCCAGTTGGTTGCTTGGAATGTTGTTCCAGGATAAACAAGGATCCAGGAACATGTTGTACTTGGTGAAATCACATTCAACTCAAACTGCCCTGTTTCATTGAACCTTTACAGATTAAATAATGAGTAACGACAGAAGAATGTATGCTAGTGCCTTTACAAAATTATAAGCTTCGCATTTCTGCTTTTAAATCTTTCAAAAATTGCCCTCTATTCACTTGTATTGTAAATGTCTCACGGTAATCGTACTTTTTTGCTTATGCAGAGGCAAAGTCCAAATTATTATTATTTATATGTAATAAATCGACATTATGTAGCAGTGATCAACACTGTACCCAATAATAAAAGGGTGCATATCAGTAGTAATTGTCCTGTGCCAGTGATAAAATAGGCACTGGGACATACTGTTTTTTTCTGAGAATGTATGTCAAGGTATAGTTCAGCAAATAATTTGGATTACATTGGGTTACTAAAAACAATCAAAATATTTCTAAAGTTTGTGATGTGTCCAAGATGATGGTATGCTGACAAATTAAGATACTAATACTGTAAGCACATGGCACCTTATTTCAAAAGCCAGATTATCCTGGGAAGTGCTTGCAGACTAGTGGAGCGAACTTAACATGACCTCTACCTCCCCCAGCAGCGTGCGCCCCCATCACTCCCCAGCTGTGCATGTGCAGAGGGAATGGTCTTAAGACGAGTCCCCATATATAATGCATAACCGTGTTAGGCCATATTTATGGAGCATTTACGAGTATGCAAGCACAGGAGAGAAATGTAGCTCCCCTCAGACATGCAAGCATTGGGTTTGACTGAATCATTGTAAATGTTTGTATAAATGGGTGGGGGAAAATGATGAGCAGATTAATTTGTTTCATGATAAATAAAGAAAGAAAGCAAATCTGTTTCTGGAGACAAATGGTTCAATTCAAGAAAACAAGTCTAAAGCTCTGGAATAGAACTAAACATGCATGCCTCGCATGTTCCAAAAACATCTGTGCATTTCATATTTTCATGCATGAAATGTCTAGTCGTTGACATTGGAATTCTTAGGCTTGTTAAAAAAATAAATATGAGCAGGTTAACATGAAAGATGAGAGCTTTTGCTGTTGCCAATGGTTACCTATACTAGGACAAACACATACATATTGGGTTATTCACTCTATTAGTTTCTAGGCAACATGTTTCTGGACTGCATTTCAACCTGTCACACCAATGTTCTCCAAGCAGACAACAAACAAATACACATGCTGCTTCTCTGTCAAGGGTTAATAAAAACAGCATCAGCCGCATTTGATATTTAAGCAGTAAATCTATATTATGTATATGTTTGTTAATAATTTGTTCTGCTGTGTTCATAATAAGAGCGGGGACACATTTAGCTTGTTTAGCTTTGGCTAATGTATGTTACTTGCATATAAAAGTCTGTAATATCTGGAGAAAATATGTCTCAATCATGTAATTGGCATGCTATATATAACCATCATTTATCAGAAGTGGCTAATTGGAACGTGCTAACCTGGAAAACAAGGTTGTCAATGCATTTTGACAGAAATCTATTGAAAATCAAAAATATCACAACAGCGCTGGCTAAAGGTGTATTTATCCTTCGGATTACATTTACACTCTAATGTCTTCAATTGAACTTCTATCAAGATAAACCAGAGTTTAAGGGGTACGTTTTCTAATAGATCAAGTGAGCCATCTGATGATCTACAGATAGTTTTAGTGTAAAAAAAAAACAGATGGTTGAAATAATGCATTGACTCTGCCATGTTGAATCTTTAATTGGTTATGCATTTGTCTGTGTGTTTATCTCCCTCATAAGTTTGTGCCTTTAACACATACAGGATGAGCCCTACATGATCATTAAACATGACCATTCTTCCCTTTGGTCTTTGTTAGATGTACACGGGCCCCAAACAAGTATGGACACTTAAAAAAATGAATGCAATTGCATTACATTACAAGATATGGAACCAAATGGCACTTGTTTCAAAGAAGAACTACTTCAAGCAAAACATTCCGAGTTTGAGTTTAAATTGATATAATAATGTTTTAACTCTTGGGACCAAATGGTAATATAAAACAAATGATATTTGTGTATCTGATGCAATGAGAATCATGTTTGAAGTGTGTCGGAATACTTTTGGGGCCAGTGTAGCTATACTCGGAGGACCCACGCTCAGAAGAGATGGATGGTGTGAGGAGAGGGACGGCTGGTTCACTGTTGCTAAAAAAATCTTCATGTGACACCCTCATGGTACGGCTAATCCAGGTCTTGACATCCTCAAAATCCCCGCTTCCCTGCTGGAGAGAGATGTTACACAGTCAATCACTTAATCACAGGAAATCCACAGGAACTCTCAAATATGTATTTACTAACATTGTCTAATCCCTTTAATGATGGGTTGACCCATGTCTTGCAGCTGCTGTGCTTTGCAGCTTTGTGGTAAAGTTCGGTGATCTTTGCTTGGCCTGAACTGTTATTCATGCACACGGTCATATTCTCAGGGGCTCGATGCAGGCAAAAAGTGAGTGGTTAGCCAAAGTGAAGCATGAAACTAGAACATGAAGAAATGTGTGTTGTTTGGGATGAGAGAGTAGTTAACATGGCTTGACAGCAGTGTATTTACGTTTAGTCATTTTTGCTTTTTTCACAAAGAAACTTATGAATGGGGAATATATAAAGCAATTCATCTTAAAGAGGCAAACAGACAGAGGAAGTGCTTGTAATACCAGCCTCAGGTACTGTTCAAATAAGTACAAGCTGGAAAGGGAAAAGAATACATTTGTTTAAATT
>JAUMHP010000072.1:10765501-10777455 GCA_032361065.1 Enteromius trimaculatus | reverse complement strand
TTAATCAAGTAGTTTTATAAGTTTTGAAGATTGACAGGGATAGGGGTGGGAAGATCATTCCACCAGCCAGGAATAAATAGCAGTTAATAAATAAATAAAATGTTATGTAATATTATAAAATGTATATTACAACAACAAATTATTTTATTATTACTATTACTATAACTATAAATGTTATTAAATCTATAAATACTATATTTTATATAACTACTTTATTCACACACTTACTGTTCAGTCCTTGTGATGTTGTGTAACTGTTTTCATATTTTTTGCAATTATGATATTCTTTTGATTGGATGAACAACACTCAGGTTAACAGCAGAGTTCCGATCAGGATTTTATATCATTTGATCATCTTTTCTTGATTTTTTTTTTAATAAATAAAACAATTGCAACAGAACTGATACTCCATGCTGTTAAAATTAATCTGGTCTTCTCATTTAAACATTTTCACAAAATATTAAAGCTGAAGTTCTAACAAATTAAAGCTGAAATGAGTTAGCTATTATTGCCTTTGGGAAATAATTCTCTCCTTTGTCTTCAGGGAATTTGCAGGTGCTAACAAGCATGCCTAATTGACTAGATAAAGCAATTAATTATGGAAGAGATGAATGATCTCACTTTCTCTGGTCTGCTGCTTATGGCGTTATGTGAATATGTTGTATATGAAAAACCATTCTTGTTTCTTTGCTTATTAACCAATCCTGCCTTCATCCTGTCTTCTAATGAGCATAAAAACTCTAGAATAAACATTTAGCAGTAAAATGTCCATTTTGAACTGGTCACTGGTCCGACGTCTCTCTTCGATGACTCCGATAGCGCACCCTAACCTTCTTAGCAGCAACAAAAAACACCAACCTGACCTTCTTTCCAGAAACGGTTGCTATGAAACCAATTTTCCCCGTATAATTCATTTACACACTGCATACAAATATGTGGACAATTAACCCCTTTTGTTTGCATAATAAATTTGTATATTTAATGGGAGCTCATCCACATGTGCTCCACAAGCTCGAAGAACACAAAGCGGCCGCATTGTGCAAAGCGCAACGCCCCATCCACTGCAATCATGCCCTGCTACCTGATTTCAGTACAGAGCCAGAGAAGGAGGATAAATTACCCCTAGCACAGCACAGAGCTTTAATTATAGCCTTGCAGACAAGAGAAAAGCTCATTGATGTGTAGATGAGGATGGACTATGCATGTTGCACTGAAAGAACCCATGTTTTGGTGATTCTCTATCAAAAGAACAGCTGGGTTGCCATTTTCTCTCAAATTAGATTTCACCAAAGCAATGCAATGTGAAACTAAGAGACGCAATTTCAAAAGTTATTTTTCTTGTTTGTTGAGTCATAAGAGCAACAGGAAAAGTCGATCTTGAATTATGTTAGTTGGCAAAAACGGGAAAGGAAGCAAACATCCCAATCATCTGCGCTAGGTTCAAAGGTTGAATTGAAACGCTCTCAAATGAGACCATTTTCCAGCTCAACCTTTTCAGAATCGGCGACAGAATGACATTCACAGAAAGATACAGCTCTTGCATGCAACAACATGAATTAATAATTTTGTACATTCAAATGACACAAGCGATTTTTAAAAAAAGAAACAAAGAGGTAAATCATGCCATCCCAGCAGTGGAGGCGTGTTTAGGTTAGTTGATGCAGCTATAAAGTGAGAGAATGCTGGGTAAAAGTGTTACCTGTGTCCATGGTCGTGGTGCTGCAGTCCTGGTGATGGTGGTCCAGCCTCTGTTTGTTTTCAGAGCACTTTTTAAAAAGATTGTGTGGTGAAACATTGGATTATTGATACCCCAGCATGCCTCAGAGAGAAAAAGGCTCCACCCAGTAGTGAACCCTGTGACCTGAGGGTGCTGAAAAACGAGAGACCCCCCCCATCCCATCCCATCTTTCTCTCTTACACACATACATTGACATATTTGTGTTTTCCTCTGATTCTGGGTGAATTATTGTGTCTTCATTTTATGACAGTTTTTTTTTTCTTCATTTTTATTACATCAAAAATAATGAGAAGTAACTTGTTTGGATGAACTATAATGCTCATATAGACATTAGTCAGGATGGTAAACAAATACAAAATTGGATAAATGGCATAAAACAGCAAAAACACGCAAGCAAACAAACTCAATAAATTATTAAATAAATCCAGCCGCTCAAGTCGTGCTAACTAGACTAATGAGCATCTATGATACGAAATGGTGCACAGTTCCAAAAGAATGTTTTCAAGTGATTATATATGTTAGCAAAACTTTAGACAATCTGACAGACGGGACGAAAGAAATCTGCAATTCTCTCATGCCTCAGTGCCACTCTCGCCCCGGATCTTTTCACATTTCTGATTAGCAGACACATTTTATCACTCTGCAGACAACTCAATTTTCATTTTGGGAGGGGAGACGGAAAGGGTGACAGCCCAGGGCCTTTAAGGCGGCTCGGGGACCCCGGCGAGCCCAGCGCTGAAGCTGATAATTAGACTTCCCTGAACCACAGGTCAAAGAGACAGAATTATTTGGTCTGTGTAGACAGCAATTTCCTCAAGCCACACGAGATGAGATATCACAAGCTGTTATACATGTGCACCAGGAAGCCTCGAGAGTGGGGTCAGAGTCAATCCTATTCCCTACAGAAATTCATATATTGAAAGGGCAGCTAACTAGGGACCATGATCATTTAATTTGACTTCTTTCAGGGGACTGTGCTCTTCAGCCATCAATTCCGAGGACTGGTTTGCAGCTCTTACATACCCTGATAATAATACCCAGGGTTTTTTTGTCTGGAGAAGAGAGCTCTTCATCAGGGTTGTTGGTCATGTCGATTAAACGTATCAAAAGTGACAGAATATAATGAAAAGGTTGCTGTCCCCAGTGTAAGCTCTATCACTATCAAAAAGAAAAACGAGAGGGATTCTAGGGACTTTTCAGAGCTGTGTAGGAGTGTGGTATCAGAATTGCATTACACTTTCTCAGAAACAATAAAAAAAATGCCTGATTTCCACCCTCTCTGTAACTGTGGAGACTCATTGAACTACTATATTCCTGTTCCTCTTAAAAGTGAAGGGTAAAAAGGGTTATTTGCAGTGATGCCATTGAAGAACCAACCTTTAAATGAACAGTTCTTGAAACAACCATTTGTCTTAGTTTGAAGAAAATTTGAATAATCTGAAATTTGAATTGTTTGCCACTAAATAAATCCCCTTCACAAATAAAGGTTCTTCATTGGCAACAATGGTTCTATGAAGAACCTTGAACATTCTTGGAACCTTTCAAATGCAGAAAATGTTCTTTACAGTGAAAAAAGCTTTTTTAGATTTTTAAAATGTTCTTTAAAATGGTTCTTTTAGGAACTGTTCAATAAAAAGGTTCTTTTTAAAAGGGAACTAAAACTGAAACCTCTGTGGCATCACCGCAAAAACACCTTCTTGGAACCTTAATTTTTAAGAGTGTTCCATAGATATTAACGGTTCTTCATGGAACCTTTTATAATAACAAATCGAAGTAACATTTACATGTTGTACGCTGAATTCTAGACGTAATTGGAACTGCCAGTGGAAAACAAGAAAACATGTTTTTTTCAATTGGCAAATGGAGCAATTTGTATGTAGACTGCAAGTTAGTCTGTGCCTGTGCAATAATATCCAATGTTACATTTCATACGGAGTGTGATATAGTCTCACACCTGCTTCACAAAGTACAACAATGAACAGTTGAGTTGAAAGGAGAGAAAGTCGTGGCAGATTCTTCAAGATAGCCTTTACTGAAATGCTGGTTTTTGTGAGACAGAGGCTGTTGCAGTGGCTGGGAAGGAAAACACGGGGACAGCTGTATAATTATACTATTTTTACTGTCGGGAGCTCGGTATGTGAGAGAAGAATTAGCATCACACCTGTGCATAATTGGCTAAATTAGCTTGCATAATGCAAACTCTGAGAAGCATTGGACACTGGGGGAGGAAGTGTTGCATCGAAAATTGAGGGAGTTGTTTGGACTCCCTCTGGAATTTAGTGAAGGGAGAAAAAGCATGGCCTGTAATCTTATATCTCAAGTCAAAAGAGCATTCAAGGACCCCCTCGCAAGTGTTGTCAAACAATAGGCAAGTCAAGACCTTGATCTGGGTCTCCTGGATCTGCTCAGGCAGGAGGAACAGACATGCAGCCCAGCACTTATTTGTTTTAATCCACTCCAGTGAGTCTATGAATAAGTTGTGACTGCCAGCCAGGGCAGTGCAGGTTAGTTTACAGGTGCATCCAGTGACTGAATGCGGATTCTGTGTGCACTTGCTGGAGTGGTAGAGAAAATCTCTAAAACAGTATTCCCTCCAGGGCACCAGATGTTTTAATCGGTTCTTATTACAGAGGCCACTGAGTTAGTAGACTCACACGACAGTATAAGTGCAGTGCTTTCCATTATTATCCGCAAGACCACATCCTGACATACTGTAACACTGTACAGCAGCAGCTATTTTAAAATTAATCAAAATCCCTCATATCTATAACTGTATTCGTTAATATTTTACAATACTTTATAGCATGCCTGAAAACGTCTAACAAGTAATTTACTGTTTGACAAGAATCTTATAGAAAGAAGACGGTAAACGTAAATTAATGCAAAAGTCATTACAATTCATTAGTAATTGCTTATTGTTACAAATCAATATGCTAAATATTACATATTGGCACAGACTGCTAAAAGTGGAAAAGCTTTAAGAAAATGTGTTTAATATTTGTGACCCTGGACTACAAAACCTGTCTTTAATAGCACGGGTATATTTGTAGCAATTGACAACAATACATTGTACGGGTCAATAGATTTTTCTTTTATGCCAAAAAATAATGTTTCATGAAAGTATTTTTCAAATTTCCTACCGTAAATATGTCAAAAGTACATTTTTTATTAGTAATACATTGCTAAAAACATTAATGCAGCCTCAGATATTAAATAGTTGCATCTCAGCCAAATATTGTCATATCCTAACAAATCCTACATCAATTTAACCTTCTGTCTTTTTACTGAAATTTTAGTTCTAAAAACTATGCTTTGTTTTGGTGTGAATGTGTTTAATTTGCGTACAAATATCATAGGTTGTTCCCCTGAAGATCCCAGTCAGAATTGTAAGGGGAGGCTGTTTTCAAGCAGACAGCACTTTGAACTGTTTTGATCTGCTACCACCTACTGGTTAGTGATACTGATGAAGAATCAACTAGGCACATTCTCTTAGATTTAACCCTTTCAAGGAAAGCAGGCGCTGTGTGAAACCATCAGTTCTTTTCTCACCTCTCAATTGCATTAGAGTTGGAAGTAAGAATTTCTCCATCTTGTGAAGATTAGATTGTTGTTTAGGGCAGGGGAGAGAGGCAGTGCACAGGAGGTGACACTGTAACAGTTTACCTGAAAAGCTGTTATTGAAGGTAACAAGTTGCAGAATGAAAACAAAAAAAATACATTAAAAAAATCAACTATTTAGGAACCATTACATAATTAGGTCAAAAGTGGTGGTTACACACAGCATAGACATAAAATATAAAATCACAGACCAAAAAAAGCCAGAAGCATATTATCTTTTGTGAATGTATAGGGATCTGAGTAGATGAACCCAGTGGCCTTTTCAGATACATGTTTCGGAATTGCTTATTACACATGTTTTTTCTGAATATTAATACTTCAGTATTTAATCAGCACACAAAAGTCAATGTAAGTGAAATATAATGCACTACAACAACTAAACCAAAACATATAGAGCCATTGTATGTACAGTGGTCTATATTGTCAACTTTAATTGACAAAAACAGCACAAATGCTGCAGCATAAACTGCATATTAAAAACAAACACTGGTCAGTTTTGCATTTACAGGGGCAGTACAAAAGCAGAAATAATTATGTAAAATTAATGCTAAACTAAAATTATTATTATATATCTATATATACAGTACTTTCCAAAGTCTTAGGCCACTAGTATTTTTACCAACCAAAAGGTTTTAAGCCGGTTATTTCTATCTTTTGTGGTAGTGTGGCAGTTGGAAATATCAGTTTACATTTCCAAACATGATTTTTTTTGTCATGAATTGTAATAATGCAGTGACATTATTGTTTTAAAAAAACACCTAAAAGCTACAGTATTAGTATTAATTTTAGACACTCGTTTAAACAGCTTCTGTTGCGAGGTACACTTGCCCATAGTTTTTCAGATAGCTTTCCAGGTAGGTTTCTTTCTTCATCTTGGAGACGTTGGCACAATTCTTCTGGATTGAGTCTATCTCAGTTTGTTCTGTTACTTCATGTGATTCCAGGCAGTCTGGATGATGATCAGATCAGATCTCTGTGTGGATCAATGGCTGTTGTCAGACTCCTTGTGCAGACAGTATTCTCACTGCATTATTACAATTAATGACAAAAATAGTATTTGGAAATGAAAACTGATATTTCCAACTGACATGTTACCGCAAAAGATAAAAAATGACAGACCTAAAACCATTTTTGTTGCTGAAAATACTATACTACACAGTACTGTGTATTAACTTTATAAATATATATATATATATATATATATATATATACACACACATAATACTAATTTTACATAATAATAATAATAATAATACATTAAGAATATTGCATTTCATGTATACAGATGTTACATTATGTTTTTAATAAATATTACAAATATATATGTTTGGGGGCACTGTGTATTTGTATGAAATAACAAATATAACGACACAAAGTAAAATGATTACTACTTTACTATTACTATTAATACTATTCTACCTCATACTTCCTGCATATTTCCACAAAATCAAACTTATTTACGAAAATCTTTTGTGTAATGCTTTTATTTTGTAAAATTAACGGAAGTTGCGTGTGCGTGGTCCCTCCCACAGGAAAATCTCTGTATTGGTTTGAATTCAACCAACCAAAAGCAAGCAGAGGCGTAGTTTCCGTGACAGAGGGAAGTTTGAATTTTATCATGCGATTTACACTCCTACATTAGAGACTGTAATATAATTTTATTAAAAACCCGATTACCCAAGGATTATGTGTTTTGATTTAACGTTACGGAGTAACTAGAAAGAGCTCGAAATAAAGTGAGTGTAATGACCTAATTAGGTCTCTGTAAAGACCCCTAACTCAGAGCTCTTTAAATCGCCGTTTTAACATCGATTTTACTTAACTTTAAGTCTGGCTGCGTAATACACAATAATGAAAGCGACGAAAGAGGAGACTACCGAAACAAAACAGATACACGACTACAAAGATATCAGTAAGTTGCTTTTACTAATTTCTTCTTTGCGAATATAACGTGAACCTACGTTACCAATGATCAGATATATATTTTTACCACAATATCGTCAACTGAATTTCATATTTGCGTCTGTCCTTTAGTCTGTTGTCTTTGTAAGAGATGTGACAACATTCCAGAGAAGTATGGAGAGAAGATCACCCTTCAGCAGCACAACCTGACAGTACACTATTTCTGTTTGGTGAGTTTATGTTGACGTTCATGAGCACATTTAGTTTTAGTGTCCCTTTCTAGTTTGAATGTTGTGAATCCCTACTCCAAATTATAAGACGTTTTATGATGCCATATATAAAACATTGTATTCAGCTGTTCTAGAACATTAGTTGGTTGCCAGGCAAGAGAGATTAACATATACATTAATAATATATATGCATAACGTTATATGATTTACTTTTACTTTAAAAATTTTACTCAGAACGCAGTTTAACGATCATAAATCTACCTAAGAATGTCACACATATTATTGGTTCTTTCTACATGTACTATCAGTCATTAATCTCTTTTGGGAACACATAATATTACACCTTGGATTTTCTTTATGCTTAGCTGTTTAAAAAAAACATCTTTTAGCTTCTAAATGTAGCCAACAGCTTTATTTTGGATTATATACAAATATTGTAAAAGTCTCAGCAAAATCATAATTTATAAGTTATTCTTCAATCTAACTTTACAGCTGATGTCTAGTGGAATATGTCAGAGAGGGGAGGAGGATGAAGACGTTCATGGTTTTCTCGTTGATGACATAAAAAAGGAGATCCGCAGATCTTCGAGGCTGGTAAGTTAAGAACACGTTTGACCATTGGCATATTTTTTTTAACGCTACAGAAATGTTTCTGGGACTAACTTTTACTCTTTGGCTTGCAGAGATGCATGAAGTGCAAAAGGTTTGGTGCTTCGGTGGGGTGCTCCATCAAAAGTTGTCGGCAAATGGTTCATATGCCTTGTGGATTAGAGCAGGAGTTTATTTTCCAGTTCACAGACTTGTTTCCGTAAGTGTCTCTTGTGATATGCAAAATGTGATGTTTGCCGATGGATGATGAGATGTAAAATTGACAATCCAAATCTAAGTTGGCTTGATTTTTTTTTTTTTTTTTAAGATGCCTTTTATGCTTATCAAGGCTGCATTTATTTATTAAAAACACAATAAGAAACAAGCAATGCTGTGAAATATTATTCTAATAACTTTCTAAAGGATTTTGAATGGAAGTTTAATATAATCAACAGTTACTCCAGTGTAATGTATGCTGATTTGTTGCTCAACATTTCTAATTATGTTGAAAAATACTAAAGATTTTTATGGAAACCAATTGGAAAACTTATTTACCATTATAAATGTATTTTTTGTTCATTTTTATCAACTTATCAGTGTTAAAGTTTTTTGTTTTTTTTTTTAAGTAAAAAAAAAAGGTCATACTACCCCAAAATTTAAATGGTATTGCAATTTCCTGTACATTTCTTATTATTTGCAGGTCTTTCTGTAGAAAACATGCACCTAGTCAGTCCTGCATCTCCAGCCCCAGTCTGCCCCTCTCTTGCTCCATTTGTCTGGAGCCTATTGAACCTATTCTCTCCTACAGTGTCCTCAAATGTCCTGCGTGTCATGGCAGCTGGTTTCACAGAAACTGTGTACAGGTAATTGTGTACCACACAATGAGGTTAATGATGTGAAAAATATGTATTAAATACAAAAATGAGCCTGGTCTCTTTTTTTTCAGCATTACTCACACAGCGCTGCCATGTTTTTCTTCAAATGCACACTGTGCAATAACAAGGACCAGTTTCAGCAGGAAATGCTCAGAATGGGAATATATATACCAGAGCGGTAAATTATTGTGTTTCCTTCTGATATTAATTTTAGTGATCCTATGTAAAATATTCTGATTGCTGTAGTGTTTGATTGTATCCTTCATTATTTACAGTTTATTTTTTTATGTATTTTATATATTTATTGTTTATATAATTTTTCTAAACTATTAATGTTCTATTACTATATATATGTATTACAGGAATAATTCACCTAAAAATTTACTTGCCCTTAGGCTATTCAAAATAGTGATTTGATGCTAAATGCCTTCGAATTCATGCAGTTATTTGATGACCTAGTACATTTAGTACATTTTGTGTAAATTTCTTTAAATGGATTACCTATTCCTTTAATATTTTGTAAGCATCATTATTGTGTATGTTTTTCAGGGATGCAGCATGGGAACTTGAGGAAAATGCATATGAAGATTTATTGCAAATGTACCAGCACTGTGATGCTGTGAAGTGTCACAGTCAAAAAGGTCGTAAATACAGCTCACAGTCAGGGTAATCTGAGCATTTAATTTAGTCATTCTGAAATCAAGAATTGAAATCAGTTTGTTTTTGAAAACGATTCGAATTACAGTTCAAATCTGCTCTGCAGGTCTTTTGAAATTGTTCGTTGCAAGTTGTGCGGATCCAGGGGAACTCATCGAAAATGTTCCAACCTTAAGCTTTACGAAAGCGACTGGATATGTGTTGATTGTAAAGCTGCTGTCGAGAGAAAAAGTGAGTTATCTGAACTATTGTTTAATACTATTTTTGCTTGCTTTGTAAAATTATTAAAAGTTGCATACTTAGAATGTTTTCTCCCTTCAGTGTCAGTACCATTGCCAAACCATGTTGAGTCCCCACTGGCTATAAGGCAAGAGAGAAAGAGGCGGTTTAAAAACATCTCTGACCTTCACTCTTCACTCATCAGTAAAAGGTACTTTTCTAATCAATTGAATCTGATATGAGTAAGATATGTACTAGATTATTCTTAATTTCTCTGCACCATTATACCACTGTGTACTGAGTGTAAAGCTTCCTTTGTCTTATGTAAGATCTCTATATTGAAATATATTATTACTTTTTAATCATGATTATTATATTTCATTTATTCAAATTATTTAATAATCGTTATTGTTTTATGAACTAAATTATTGCTGCTATTATTATTATTACTGCTGTTCCTTTAGATTACTGAATTTAGGCTCTTCTCCACCTTGAACTAAACGACTCCACAACCCAACATGAATGAATTTCACTCTAACGGAATCTATCCCAGTGCTCCCTTGGATCATGTTTATATATATATATACACACAGACACTGAAGTGTAGTAGTAGCAGCTCCCTCTCCTTGTTTTCTAGGCAATGTGTGCCTTCCACTTCTCCAGAGGTCTTAATGGATCTGGCCCATCAGATATCACAGCAGCAGTCTACAGAGGTGCTAGTGGAAGATGATGATGGGGTGATGGAAGCAGCTCTGCGGATTCTGCGCCAAAGTGACTTTAATCCCTGCTGGAAACTTTCTGTGAAATTCTCCAAAGACAAACATAGCAATAACATCAGGAATCAGCATCGCTTCCTCAGATGTCTTATTTCGAAACTGCAGATGTCAGAAATCTTTGAGGGCCCTGATGGATCTAAAAACCTAGCTCTGAACTCTAAAGGTAGGATGCCTTTTCCCTTTAATTTATGTTTCATTTCCTTCTTAAAAATGTAAGATTCTGGACTTGCATACATAAAGCCCCTCTCACGGCTGCTTTTCATAATGAACAATTGTTGTGTGTGTGAACAGCTCTGAGAGATGACCTCTACTTTGAGGTCGGCAGTCTGTTGGCCATCTCTTTGGTTCATGGAGGTCCTCCTGTGGGATTTTTCTCTCCAGCACTGTACCATAGTCTTTTTAACTACTCCACAAGCTACAGACCTACTTTACAAGACCTTGGAGACACGGCTTTTGCACACAAAATCAGACAGGTGGGTTTTCCTGGCATTGTGCTTAAAAACTGCTGCATGATTACAGTAAACCAAATGGTTGTTGTACATCTGGTAAACTCTAAAAGTGCACTTTCAGATTGCAGAAGCAAAGTCAATGAAGGAGCTGAGACAAGCAATGCAATCAGCGTCACAGTATTTGGAAGCTGCAGGTTGCTGGCGAAAGATCACCAAACTCTCAGAGAAGGACATGTTGGTGGAGGATGTACTAAATTTCTACCTGATCATCAGACTACAACTGCCTCTGCAGAGGTTGGTACATTAACATATTCCTGTGATGGCAAAGCATTATAATAGTCTTCAATATCACACGATTTATCAGAAATCATTTGAAAATTTAAACTGTTATCAAATTTGAAAGCAGTTGTGCTGTTGAAAATTATTCGGGGTGTGGGGGGGTTCTTTGACTTTATTTTCATGACCATTTACATTGGTAGATTCTCACTGATGGCATCAAACTATAAATGAACACGTGGAGTTATGTACTTAACAAAAAAGGTGAAATAACTGAAAACATCTTTTATATTCTAGTTTCTTCAACATAGCTACCCTTTGCTCTGATTACTGCTTTGCACACTCTTGGCATTCTCTCGATGAGCGTCAAGAGGTAGTCACCTGAAATGGTTTTCCAACAGTCTTGAAGGAGTTGCCAGAGGTGTTTAGCACTTGTTGGCCCCTTTGTCTTCACTCTGCGGTCCAGCTCACCCCAAACCATCTCGATTGTACAACAAATTATTTTGTGGCAATTATACTCTGACTCAGCCAGCAAGACTCTGTCTCTCTTGATGGCCATCTAAATGTAATGCATGAGAAGGCATTCATTTAACTTAAACCGTTACTAACAGCAAGTTTTACACAGC
>JAUMHP010000072.1:10749185-10765154 GCA_032361065.1 Enteromius trimaculatus | reverse complement strand
ACACCTCCTCCTCCATGCTTCACAGTGGGAACCAGGCATGTGGAATCCATCCGTTCACCTTTTCTGCGTCTCACAAAAGACACGCGGGTTGGAACCAAAGATCTCACATTTGGACTCATCAGACCCAAGCACAGATTTCTACTGGTCTAAAGCCATTCCTTGTGTTTCTTGGCCCAAACAAATCTCTTCCGCTTGTTGCCTCTCCTTAGCAATGGTTTCCTGGTATCTATTTGACCATGAAGGCCTGATTCGCTCAGTCTCCTCTTAAGAGTTGTTCTAGAGAGTTCATATTAAAGTTCATATTTCCTTTTTCAGATTTCGTGAAGGTTTGAGGACACTAGGACTGTTTGAGCAAGTCCAGATGTGTATAGAAGCTTTCCATTCAGTCTTCTGTGGGCCTGTGGGAAGGCTGACGTCTGAATCTGTCATGGAGCTCTTTACCATTGGGTTTTCAGAAGAAAAAGAGCAACAAGAAAAAGAGAATACAACAGTAAACTTTTGGAAAAAGTATCTGCGCGAGTGTGAAGGTATGTTCACTGGAAAGTTCATATTGTGTGTTGGAAGAATTTAGATTCTTGTTCATATAGAGTTTGTGATGTGTTACTGTTAACTGTTTTTTCCATGATCTAAACCCTTTCCTTGTGTTTCAGAGGGTCTGTGTGCAGCATCACTTGAAGACCTCCTAACATTCACCACTGCTGCAGATTTGGTTCCATCCATTGGTTTCCATCCCACTCCATCTATTTCATTCTTCAGCTTACCAGACCCCTTGTGTGCCTTTCCTCAGAGCCACTGTGATGCCAATCATCTCGTTCTGCCAATATTACCCTCATACGAGCTCTTCAAGAAACACTTGGATTACACAGTGTGTCAGTTCTCAATTATGCAGGGCATTTAAAAAAAAAAAAAAAATTCCCCTGACTGGATAGATTTACCTAATGATGTACAATGGTGCTAAAAGTCTATTTATATGGGGTTGTTGAATATTAGATGAACAGTTTTTTTCAACCTCACTCATGTTAGCATTACCTGATCATAGTTTGCTTCTCACTTTATCAGTAACCCAAGTGTTGCCAATTCCTCAGTTATTTAACAGTAAATTGGAAACCCTCTGCAAAAAAATAAAGACGGCTTTGCTTCGAGCCGCTCAGCGCTGTTAGGAATTAAGCTGCAAAGTGGTATGTGTTCTCATCGTAGACTTAAGACAGTTTAAAAAAAAAAAAAGTTTTTCTTGTAAATTTAAGTCTACAGTTCAGAAGTATACTGGTAATAGCAAGCATTTTAGCCAGTTTATTATTGAATAGTGTTCTGTTGAATAATATGGCTGTTTAGTAGTAATATGATTTTGAATTGATTCAAATTTTATTGTTTTAATAGGAAAGCAGTTCACAAAAACAGCAGGTTGTAATTTTTTGGTTACCACAAGATGGTGCAGTTGCCCCCTTTATGCCACACATTGGCTAACTGCTGCCACTGCATAGGTTGTTACTGTTTTGTGCCAGAGACCCATGTTAGAATCATACACAAGGTAGTATGCTTTTGTCTTTGTTTAATGTTTCATTTCTCTTGAAGTAGTTTAAAAGCGTGTGATAGTTTACTAGCTTCATATCTGTCATTATTTATTAAACGTTTTACTATTTTGTTAACCTCAGTGTTTCCCTTGATTTATTAAGATGTGATATTTTATATATATATATATCATCCTCCGATAAATCTGCAAAATATATCTCAGAATCAGCTAAATAAATGCATAATAAAGTGTGATTTTTACTTAACACTGCTGAAGAAACTTTACTGGGGCAAAATAGTTGGTTGTGCTAACAGGGACAAAACTGGAATCTTAATTTTTGGGGGTAAGAAAATCCTATAAATTTATTAGTTTATGAAGTTTATTTCACTTCTTGCACTATTTTAAAATTTTTACAATAAATAGTTTTGCATTGCATTTTGAAAGTTATACATAAAAAAATACATATGTTGAGAGTCTAAAAGTCACATATTGGAAATTAGAAATTTATATATATATATATATATATATATCCCCTGGTTGAGAACCACTGACACAAAAATAATCAAAACTGATCAATGCAATATTTTTGAATCAATCAAAAAGCCCAAAGAGATGTGCACCCAGTGTGACTCAGCGTGCGCGTTCTTGTACGCAGACAGCGCTTCGCCGGTTGCCACGTCACCCTCACAGTCGTCACTGCATAAACAGTAAAGATGGCGGCCTCCATCCGGGAGAAACAGACAGGTTTGTTAATAAGTTTGAATTTGTATCGAAACACTGTTAATATGTAAGTCATTAATGATTTGCTCGTGGTTGTTAAAGCGTTTTTTTTTACTTCAAAAAACAATAATACCGAATGCATGACAGCTGAAATGGCACAGTCCTGTTAGTGTAGCTGATGATGCTAACCGTGTTGTGAATCTAGCAGCTGGTTAACATCAGATTATCCCGCTTGACTACATAAAGAAGCAGTTGTGGTTGTGATAATAGCATATAACTAACCAGCTCGTTAATAAAATATACTGCTATCAACGTTACAGAGACCTGTCATAAGCAACCTACGATATGAATTGACGTGCTAGCTAAAGTCACTTAACCAGAAACTATTATCTATATTATTTAGTGGTACAAATAATAAGGTCATCCTTATGTTACGTGTATACTGTTTTATGCTGCTGTAACGTTGCTAAATTTATTTCTGTGTCTGATATTGACACGTTCTGTGCAACTGCCACTGTAAAAAAAACAAAATCATGTTCGTCATTGTGATTGGGCAATATGTGATTTGTTGATTAAAAGAGATTGTGTTTATACTTTATAAAATACATAATTTCATAAAAAGATTTTTTAAACACAGTCGAGTATATTAGTTTCATCATGGTCATACATTTTAAGTAGTGATTGAAGTGGTTTAAATGTATTATTTAATATATTATTGTTGATGTATTATATTTCTATGCTGTTTCTGTTCTCAGCTGCTCTGAAGCGAATGCTCAACTTCAATGCCCCACCTTTAAAAAACACAACAGCTGAGCCGGTATGGAAGGTAAGGGTGCTCAATACACACCTAGGAGTTTCCCCTTCCTCTATCAGTTGTTGCTGTTTTTTTACATGGCTAAGTGATGCTGTTTTAGTTTAGTATAATTTGCATACTTGATACTTTTTAGGTTCTTATTTATGATCGCTTTGGACAAGACATTATATCTCCCCTGCTGTCTGTGAAAGAGTTACGGGACATGGGCATCACCCTGCATCTGTAAGGATCTGTTTCTTTTTTAAAAAAAAAAAAGATTTGATTAAAATAGTTTGATTTAGATTGTTCGCTTTTTATTTGTTTCCTGTAGCTTGCTGCACTCAGATCGCGACCCCATTCCAGATGTTCCTGCTGTTTACTTTGTAATGCCCACAGAGGAGAACATTGACAGGATATGTCAAGTACATATGTTTACTGAATTTCTGAGTTAGTCTTTTTGTTGGTCCTATTCCAGGACTGTCTGTGAAGATCACACTTTTTTTTTTAAACCATCACAGGATCTTCGTAATCAACTATACGAGTCCTACTATTTGAACTTCATCTCTGCAATTTCCAGAAGCAAGTTGGAGGACATAGCAAGTGCTGCTCTTGCAGCGAATGCTGTAAACCAGGTGACCAAAGTAAGTCAAACACATTTGTTCATTGTGAACATTATTCAGCTTGCTAGATTTTTTTTAATTAAAAAATCTTGTTTTTGCGAAACAGACAAGCTCTGTGAATTCCTGAAGAAAGGCGAATAACATACTGCTCGTATTTATTGTACAGTTCAAATATTAGACCGTTCTGTTCCTCCACAGGTATTCGATCAGTATCTGAACTTCATCACACTTGAAGATGATATGTTCATTCTCTGCAACCAAAACAAAGAACACATCTCCTACCATGGTAAGCTGCTAGAATGGCTTGAAGTATTAGTTTAGTTTGTGATCTGAATGTAATTAATGCTGCTACTGTTCTGTGCCCTCAGCAATCAATAAACCAGATATCATGGACACAGACATGGAGGCCATAATGGACACAATAGTGGATAGTCTTTTCTGCTTTTTTGTCACTCTTGGTAAATAATGGCAGTTTTAATCATTCCATGCATATACACTACTGTTTATTTATTTATTTTTTAAGAGCGTCACTTATGCTCACCAAGGCTGCATTATTTGTTTAAAAATACAGTAAAAAGTGAAATATAATTACTATTTTAATATATTTAAAAATTTTCCTAACATTTAAAAACTAAGTTGTTTTTGACAGGCGTTAGTGTCTTTTAGACCCATTAAACTCCAGTCTTCAGTGTCACATGAAGAAATCAGTTCAGAAATCATTCTAATATGTTTATTGTGAGAAAAAAAATTTTAATGCTGAAAACAGTTGTTTAATACATAAACTCCGTACTTTTAAAGTTTCTATCTCAAATGGAAATCTTTTGTACAATGTTTTTACGTTTAGCTTAAATAGTTTATTGCATACTGGCTGAATAAAGGTTTAAGTTTTAAAAAGTCTTACTGAGCACAGCACTGTATAATGACTTTTAAATATTGATTACACAGTACTGATTACACTCAACAAATGGTTAACATATAGGTTTTTTATATATATTCAAATTTTCAAATTCAATTGTATAGCGCTTTTCGCGATGCATATCATTGCAAAGCAGCTTTACACCAATGTAATGTTTCACAGTATATGTAGTAGTAGCTTGTACATGTACATATGGCATAGATGTGAGGTAAAGATCAATTAATGACGTAATCGAACCGACAAGGAACATTGTTAAGCTACATATATTAAGCTGCTATTTAGCATTCAAAAAACCTTATTCACCTATAAAGATACTTTAGCACAAAAATGGAAAATACTTGTGTGCTAAGACACAATCCATTCCTCATATGTTCAGATGTTCACTGCTTTTTAAACCACCTAAACTCTAATAAGGCAATGTTCTTTCATGGCACATGAAAGATCTAGCTTGACTAAGTCTTGATATTCATTCGTAATGTTTTTTTTTATAATAGTTCTCACATTACAACGAGTAGTTTAACTCTCAACCGTCATATAGAGCCACTGGGTGGCAGAATCTTCCTAATATCATTTTGTATATGAATTTACATCTGTTTACTTACTATAGGACTACTAGAATTGCGTATGACAGAAATGTCACAAATCAAATTAAATGCAATGATCAAGCCTGTATTGTTGTTTTTGAAATGTGATTTTGTGTGTCTTGGGAGCAGATATTTAATGCACCCTCCTATTGGCAGTACAGTGAGCTTTCCTGTTATCATAGGTGCTGTCCCAATAATCCGATGTCCAAGAGGGAACGCTGCCGAAATGGTAGCTGTGGTAAGAGACTCACTGCTCTGTTTTTTAATGTTCCTCTGATACTTGCTTTATGACCAGTCTGAGACTCCTTTGTCTGCTGTTCGGTGAAAAGTGCTTTATTAATTCCAGAATAGAGTATTATAGAATGATATAATATTATATTATAGTATTATGTTATGACCTCAGCTCATACACTAATCTCTGCATTACGGTGCATTTGTACGTTTCATAGTCTGTGCACAATGTGCAAACCGATACTGTAGCTTAATTCAGTTTCACTGATGGTACAAAATTCCTCTTTGTTCCGTATGTGGGATTCAGTCCAAACTTGGCTCGCTTTCAATTCTGAGCTTTTAGATGATTAGTTTCAGCAAAGGAATGTCTCACTGTAATATTAGACAAAATATACACTGGTTTATTGGATTAATTTATTTTATACATATTGTACAACTAGTTTCCACTGGAATATTAGTAATGTTGCTCTAACGGTTTTTTCTTTCTTTTTCTCAGAAACTTGACAAGAAACTGAGAGAGAATCTGCGAGACGCTCGTAACAGCCTGTTCACCGGAGACACCATGGGCACTGGCCAGTTCAGGTGGAGCAAAAACTCACTCACAGTCTCCCACACCTTCACACAACTGATTTTTGGAGCTGTGTCTTTGCTTAAGCTAAACATTTGTGATTTTTAATATTATTGTAAACACCAAATCCAAGACGCAAATCCCTATGAATGGATGGATGAATAGATGGATGGGTGAACAGTGAGAGAGAGAAATAAGTAGATAGTCCTATATTGTGACACTTTAAGAAAGGTCTAGAATGTAGAGAAATGTTTTAGTATCAGACCATAAAAATATCTCTTCTTTCTCTCACCACTCCCACAGTTTTCAGAGGCCGCTGTTTGTTCTTGCCGATCGTAACCTGGATCTAGCGACTCCTCTCCACCACACATGGACGTATCAGGCTCTTATTCATGATGTGCTGGTGAGCAGAGCCTAAAATAAACTTGCATGACCCACAATTAATGAATTTCTTCTTTTTTGTACTAGTGTTAATGTAATTTATTTCCCAAAATGGAAACTGCAAACAGTTCCAAGTTGCGGCATATGAAAAGATGACGCTATTACAGTTATCATATGGATGACAAAGGGGTTTCATGAAATGTGGAATGTACATGCTGGGTTGCTTTTTGTGCCAGTGATCATTAATACTTTGGGTATTTCTTTTCCACCGTCCCAAAAATGCTTCTTCCTTAATATCGTCTCAATTCCCTGTATGGCAGCTGTACTCCGAGGGATTTTATTGTGTATAGGAAAAGCTGACATATAGGTTATTTTAGGTCATGTATTGTGTTTTGGTTTAGTTCTGTTGCCTTGTCTAACTGAGATATGCCTTATATCAGGACTTCCACCTAAACCGGGTCAGTGTGGAGGAGTCTCAAGGGTCAGAGGCCAGCCCAGCTGGAGCACGACCAAAGAAGAAAAACAAGAAGAGCTATGATCTCACTGGTGCCGACAAATTTTGGCAAAAACACAAAGGAAGGTAAACATTTAATGTTGGTAAAACTCATGTATCCAAATGGAGATCATTGCTGTGTAAATGTTTATATTAACAATTAGTTTTTAGTTTTTTACTTCTAGTATTCAGAACTGAAATCATTTGACCTGATGACTGTGTGATTAATATATCTGGTGGAACTTATGCCTAATATAAATTAATATGTCTGATGTTGCTATCCAAAGACCTTATTCTGTCCTAGTTTTGATTTAAAGGGATAGTTCACCCAAAAATTAACATCTTGTCATCATTTACTCATCCTCGTATAACTTGAATTACTTTCATTTTTCTTTGGCACACAAAGCTGTGCTTTAAAGTATGTGTATGTTTGATGGGAAAACAACCCTAGTTGTCTTAATTCAGTCAAATTGTTTGTCAAATGTCACAGTGTTTGTTAATATTTAAGAAGGTTTGCCAATGGCATGTAATATTACTGCTAATTTTTGCAACGTATCATTATTTCTGTGTTTTAAAATGTTTTTAACTTCATTCCTGCTTTCAGGACTGTATCCAGCAGTTTATACTGATTTATTTACAACAGCTTAATGTCATTTATTTTTAGCCTCTTCAGCATGGAAAGCATTTAATTAATTTCTCTTCACCATTTCAGTCCATTTCCTGAGGTTGCAGAAGCCGTGCAGGAGGAACTAGATACATATCGAGCCCAAGAGGACGAGGTTAAACGCCTCAAGAGTATCATGGTAGGTTAACAGGCTGATGCTAAATTGTATATGATGGAATTGTTGCATGCTGGTTAACAAAGACAAATGTGGTTATACTCCAAAGGGCTTAGAAGGGGAAGATGATGGTGCCATTAGTATGTTGTCAGATAACACTGCCAAACTTACCTCAGCCGTCAGGTAAGAAGTTTCCCGTAAAACTGAAGTAACATGTTATTTATCTACATGCACATTGATAATGAGGGATATTTTTAAAATAGATTAATGCCAGAAATATAATTTTAAAGCACAATATTTTACAAATAAATAAATAATTTTGTATTTTATATATTTAAATGAATATCTAAATTATTAAAATTAAATATTTTAATTATTTAAATATTTAAAAATCTCTAAGACGTGGATTTTCTTGGTCGCCAAAAGCAGGTGACCTGTTGATCTGGCCCATTAAAAAAAAAAAAGTGAACCTCTCATCCAAAAAGCTTTTATTCAATTATGTATTTGAAATATATCCTGGTATAATCTAAATTCTTACAGTACTTGTCTCACATTGCAAAAAAGCTGTTTTACATATGAATTAGTCATTGTACCTACCGCTGTACCTCTGCCTGACCCTACACATATAGAGTAGGATAACAACCTGCTCCTCTCTCTAAACAGTTCTCTTCCTGAGCTCCTGGAAAAGAAGAGACTGATTGACCTCCACACCAACGTTGCCACAGCAGTTTTGGACCACATCAAGGTCAGTGCTCCATGAGAAAAATGTTTTTCATCTCTTGGGTTACATCTTCTCAGCACATTATATTATTTCTGTGAGGTTGAGCAGCATATTTCTCCTTTAAATTTGCCTTTCCGTCTTTAGAGCCGTAAGCTTGATGTGTACTTTGAGTATGAGGAGAAACTCATGAGCAAGTCAACACTTGATAAATCCCTACTGGACATTATCAGTGATCCTGATGGTGAGTCTTCCATGTTTAGCATTCACATTATTAATGTTCATTTTGGAAAGGATTATGTTTAAACGGGGAGGTGGTAATGCAATAATTACCAAAACGTCACTGTTTTTTAATACAGGTCAGTATTTTTTTGTCAGTCTGTTTTTTTTCACATTAGTCATTTTTACCCTTTCTTGTCTGTTTGTTCTCATGCAGGTAACAGGTTTACAGTAAGGCTGCACAATTAATCAAAATAAAATCAAGATCGAATCAAATCAAGTCAAAGGAGCTTAGCTGGTAGTAAATGCTGCTCCACAAGAACCCATTTTTGAGTTTGGGTCTCTTATTAACTTGCATTTGGGTATGCAACAAGGCAAATTATGTTACCAAATTTGTAATAAGAAGCACTTATAAACAAATAAGTTTAAAGGGCTTCCTTCTAAAATAAAAGCATATATATGTTTTATATTATACAGGGTGGGCCATTTATATGGATACACCTTAATAAAATGGCCACCATGGTCACCACCCATCTTGAAAAGTATCCCCCTCTCACATACAGTATACTAATGTGCCACAAACAGGAAGTTAATATAAGTTAATATCACCAACCATTTCCATTTTATTAAGGTGTATCCATATAAATGGCCCACCCTGTACATTATATATTTAAAAAAAAAATTTAAGATAACAATTTGCACCCCTAGATTAGTCTTTTATCTTTCATACGTTGTCTATGCACTTTTTTAGCCCCCAGATAAAAACAAATCCAAAGGAAAGTGAAAATCAATAATCTGGCGGTACTCTAACATCTGATTGGATGAGCTCTGTTAGAAGCAACTGTAAAATAGCCAAATTTTTATGCTACCAGCACAAGATGCTGCAAACCAATAATAATATTGCTAGGTAATAGAAATAATATTGATGAAGATAATAATAGGATCTTTGATTAATTTGTGGCTTGGCAACCATGGCAATCTACACATTCTGCCTGACAACACCCCATAATTGTGGTAAAATCTCTGTAACACTTGGCCTCAAATGGCTTATTGCTTTAATAAGCCTTGACTCATCAGCTGTTCTCTTTGAGCTGGACCGTAATCCAAACACCGCTATATCCCTCAAAGCATGGCATACTGCCTTACTGTCATAAAATTTTGTTTTACCAAGAACAGCCCCATCATGAGAGATCAAACAAAACTAATTGAATGAGTAACTCATACCCCCTTCCCCTAATGAGAGCCTGTCCCACCCCTCGTCCTCATCTAGTCATTTTTCCAGCTTAGTGGACTGAAATACATCACATCCCTAGGGGGAAGCGGTCTGCTTTAAAGGCTCTCTGTGATGCTACCACAGGATGAGATTTGTTTTCTCTCCTGCCAGCATTTTGAGGTTTCAAGAGGACACAGTTTCTTGATCTCCACAGGGTCCTCTGTAGGTTCATAGGTTTCTTACGAGTACACAGGAATGGCCACTAACTGTAATGATAATGATCAGTTATTCTTCAAGTGTTACAGTGCTTTATTGTTCCGATGAGTGCAGTGTTTGATTTTCTGATCAAGTTTCAGCAATAGCGAGAACAAAAACAACAGACAAACAGAATCTATTTGTTCTGGAATTTAAAGTAACTGTATGCATTTGCATGATGCTCATATAAACGTTGTTCTTATTGATAGCTGGAACAGCAGAAGATAAGATGAGGCTGTTTCTGATCTACTACATCACTTCCCAGCAGCCCCCATCTGAGGTAAGGCCCCACACCATGGTCACGGACAAAGAGTATACTATTGTGACTTCCATTATTTTTGTTATTATTTTTTATTTTTTCCATTATAGCACTTGCATGAACTTTTCTGTAAAAACATCTGTATTGTTTGAGCTGTCATTTCTACAGTGGTATAATGTTGAAGTAGTGAAGTAATAGTGAAAAACAACCTCAACCTAAATTTTTCCTTCTTTTTAAAAAGAAAAAGCTTGATAAATGGAAATTAACTTTTGTGGTAATCAACACTATGCCCCAACTGCTATTGACTGAACTTAACTTGTACCAAACACAGAATATTCCTTTTACGGATCCTAGATAAATAATCATAAAGCGTAGATTTGAGGTGGACTGCGGTGGGCTACCCTGATGTGCGCTTTCGGTAATACCACAATTTATTATAATCAGTGGCAAATGCATGGATTTCATTGTTTGGGGACACATGGAGCCAAAAACATTCTGTTCATTCCCTATGAAGCTCAGCCCAGGTTCTTAAACTGTATTTTCAGACTCTGCCTTCAAAAGCCTTGTTGTTCTTTGGGACACATGCAGCGCAGGTTTGAGGAACACTGACACCCTTTGATGCCACGGCCAAGTGTTATTACTCTTGTACCTTGATAAAGCAGGATTGTTCAGTTCATGGCAAAATCTCTTTTGTGGGATGCTACTCAAACGGCCATACAAATGACAGTTCTTGTGTACACTTCCGAAGGGACTGACCCGTGGGACCAAGCTGGGATGGACAGTGTCCAAGTGACCACATTTAAACCCTGGAGAAAGCGCACTGGCCTGTGCTGTGGGCAAGGACTGTCATTCTCTATTACATTTATGAGTGCAGGCTGTAAAAGCTTTTACTTTCCAAAATATTGTGCTCAGAGTTTGAACTATTTTTCCACGTCTTTTGGTTATCCTTTCTTTCGCCTGTGTCCTCCTGAACCAGCGTAGGTTATTGTTGGCTGAGCATTTGCTTAAACTCCAAAAACAGTCATTTTGTTGTTTGTTTTCTGAGGCTGTAATGAGGTTGGTGACATGAAAACGGCCCTCTCACTCATGTGGTATAGAGCACTCTGTTTCTAACAGGAACTAGAGTTTCTCTTTACCCTGATGAATGCTTATGGCTTGTGAGCTATAAGTCATCCTTCATTCTATAAAAACAGATCCTGTTAAACTGTTGGATTTTGAGAGTTGAGTGTGGAATAAATAAAGACGTTATGTTCTTTTCAGGCTGATCTAGAACAGTACAAGAAGGCCTTGGTTGATGCAGCCTGCGACTTATCCTCACTTAACTACATTAAGCAGTGGAAGTAAGTTCTGGCCATTGTCAACAAACACACCATAACACACTGTCACATTTGCCTAGTAACTACATTAAATTTAGTTGAAAGATGAGAACAGTAGTGCTGCAACTATTATAACCTCTTTTCCAGAGCTTTTACCAAGATGGCTGCAACGCCAGCCAATTACGGGAGCAGTGGAGTGAAACCAATGGGGTATGAAGCTACAACAAATTTCATTCTCAAAATATTTTGTGTGTGTGTGTTTTGAATACAATGACCTGTCATTTTTCAGACTGTTCTCGAGGGTGATGAACACTGGCTCCCAATTTGTGATGGAGGGGGTCAAAAATCTGGTCCTGAAGCAGCATGTAAGTATTTACCTAGGCTGTTTCTAAGGACCAGAATATCACAAAAGCTGGGCTCTTTTTGCTTAATAAGCAACCACCCAGAGAACTGCACGTTTCTGTGAAAAAACACCCAGCCCATTCAAGCAGTTAAAAATGCCTGGACAGCCTACTAACATAGTGATGAACTAAAGTCTCCTTAGAAACCAAGGAGAGGTGTGCTAAAAAGTACCAAGAAGAACACTCTAGCAATTGCAATGTACTAAAAAGCACCCATTTAAAATTATACTTCAGTTTCAACATAACTTTTATTGTGCACATAAGTCTTATGTCAATATTATATGCAGTCCATATAATGGTGTTTGGGGACACATGCACTCCATGTGAAAATTTCGTCCTTGTTTAGTGTCTGTGTTGTTGTTATTCCACGTACCCTATAATCATATCCTTAAAAAAACAAAACTATACTTTCAGCTTAAAAATCAGGACAGCACTTTAAAAACACACTGAACAATGAAGAAACAACAAAATGATGTGCTCGCAAGGCAGCAAACTGAAATATAAGATTGGACACACGACCAAAAAAATGTCCTTAACAAATAAAAAATTCATTTTGGGGTAATAAAGGTGATGTTAATGGTCAGTGTGTGAGCAGCACTTTCCAAAACCTATGCAAACCCTTTCTGTTTATCTCTGCTCTGACTTATCTTATTTGATTTTGCGATATTTCTGGTTTTTGTTTGATAAATTGTTTGTGATGTTCCTTATTTCTAACTTTCTTTTGTTACTTAAGCTAAAAAAGCAGAAAATTTAAAGCATCTGGTTCTTTTGTGGGGTTTATTATGATTCTCAATTATTTCTCTCATAGAACTTGCCGGTTACTCGCATCTTGGACAGCTTGATGGAAATGAAGTCAAATCCGGTGAGAGTCCTCGTCTGTCTCTCCCTTTGCTTACATCCTTTCATTCTATCCCCCATAAGCGCAAATATTAAACATGTTTTGCTGATATATTAGTATGGAAATCTTTGAGTAAGAATTATGATTGTTAGCTAAAAGTCTCAAAAATGGTTAGAGTATTTGTGTCCGGTGTGCACACAAGATTCTGTATTGCCAAGGCTGACTGCTTTACCTCCCACTGCGGATTAATGCGTATGACACTGCAGCGCTATGGAACACTGAATTCGCCCTGAATGAGGCACTTTGAGTGTGCCGAGACCTCAATCCAAGCAATCTGAGCTGCACGGTTAATGCGACTGTCTCAGCCAGGGGAACACCTGTGGAGAGAGGGAGAATGTTTCTAGTGAGTGAACCCGAAGCACAATGTATTAAGTTTCTAGGCCTGAGGGATTTGGAAGCAGTCCATTTGGGCTTTTCACCTCTGTAAGAGCGGAACAAAGGTGCAAAAACCCCTCATGTGAGCAGCACAAGGAGACGTCTCTACAACAGCCAGAACTGTTTCATAGATAATGGGATTGTGTTCTGCTACACGCGAGGATCTCATTGTCTGTAAAATGTCTGTATGTGAAGCATCAGGTATTTTGAACACACTGGCTATTTTCAAGTTATCGTTGGATTGCCTTGAAGGAAAAATCTGCTTTGAAATTTTCTCCCGATGCTTTGAAATCAACTAACTGTCGCGACGGTGCATGGGGAATGATTGATGCTGATGTTTTATAAATGTGGAATTACAACAGAAGAGATGATGTGGCAAATCTTTGACAGGGCCCTCGTAATAGGACTTCTAGGACTCCTTTCTATTTAGACGCCTTGAATTCTCCCTAAGCACCCTTCCAAGAACTGTCCCAATGCATTTTAAATATAAAGCGCTGTAATGCACACAGCTAGCTGACATATTGGCTCTTGCAATCATTGGTTTGTTAACAGTGGCCTTTTAGCTTCCCCTTCTCGTTCCTTGACATAAAGACCTTATTTCCTTTTGAAACACCCTCACTCTCTAAAGCAGGGGTGGACGGATTCCCATATCCCGTTACTGACTGGAAATACTTCCCCTTCGCTGGCCATAAACTTGAATTGAACATAACCATATTATCATTTTCTCAGCTACTGGAATTTCAGTGCCCTGCACAATGCGGCTGTTGTTGGGAAAGCTGAGTGCTACAGAATCTCCTGCCTCCGCCGCTCGTCAGATAGTCCTCACAGATGGGCGACAGGGCTGCAATAGTGTGTTCTGCACCCTCTATTAGTATTGAGCCTTGCTACCCGACAAGGGTAAACCGATAGCAGAAAAATCTGGAGCATTTTACCATTTGGAAGTGCAGTGAGGCTCTTCTTTCTTGAGTTGACGGCAAAGTATTTCTTCCCAGAATGAAGTATGCGCCAGCACGCCAGGCCTGCCAGGCCAGGCTGACTGAGGTCCCGTGGGGGAAGAGACAGGCTTGGCCCATCCGATACGGAGGATGAGGAAGTAGGAGACCATTGGCCTCCGCCTCAGAGACAGCTCTCCTCAATTTGTGTCGAGACTCTTCAAAGCAGAGCGATGATAATCTTGCTTTTTTGAGTCAACCTGGAGGACATTTTACTGTTTGAGGCTTCTTGAACCTTCTCAGATGAATGGTTGCTGGGAAGCATTCGATCTTGATAAGCATTTAATGTAGATAGATGAGGTGGTTTTTAGGAGATGGTGATGTGGGGAGGGTGCGCTGAGTATTATTTCATCCTTAATTTACTTACGCGCTCTGTAATCCCTAATGTTATGTGCTGTGATTTTTGTAGGAGACTGATGACTACAGATACTTTGATCCCAAGATGCTTCGCGGAAGCGAGAGGTAGGACACCGAAGACGAAATCTAGGCTCCTTATATTTTCAAATGATACATCTCAGTGCTGACTTGGTCCCAATATATTCAAATATTATGTTAAAGGCATTTGATCCATGGAGGAATTTGAATTCACTTGTGTCTTTATTACATACACATAAGGCAGTACTGAAGTTAGGTAAATAACAGATCGGCACATCCTTGCCAAAGCTGTAACTTTCCACTGAAAATATTTAGAATATAAGAAGATCTGTCGTGTTTTTTTTCCCTTCCTACAACTATTGCCTATTTTCACTCTCTGCCTGTGATGAATTAATCCTAACTGTTTAATTCCCCCAGCTCCATTCCAAGGAACAAGAACCCCTTTCAAGAGGTGAGTATAAAAAGCTGATATCTGATGGTTGTGATTTTGTTCTGTGTAGAGGTTGATATGTTATCTTCACGCTTTGACGCCCATGCACTGTAACCTGGCAGGGTTAGTCTATGGCGCAGATACCTTTTTGTTTCCTAGTAGAGATTAGGCCTTGCTTCTGACAAAGTGAGCTGGAAGCCCAGAGTGTCTGAGCTCATGTCCGTAGGACGTCCATTTAAGTCACCCTGTGAAATATTACAGGGTTTTATTTGGTACAGAGTGTTTGTATAGGTTACATCGGTATTCACCCACTGTTGAGCTTGAACAGCTGCTGACATATTATCATTTCACAGGCCATCGTCTTTGTCGTTGGTGGCGGCAATTACATAGAGTATCAAAATCTTGTTGACTACACAAAGGTATGGTTGCACAGATTTTGACATGTAAATATGCTATTAGAACTTGGTTTGCTTATGAGTGTAATGATTTCCTTTTCTACAGGCCAGACAAGGAAAGCGGGTTCTTTATGGCTGTAGTGAGCTTTTTAATGCAGCCCAGTTCATGAAACAGGTATGATTGCTTACCTTAAAGCATAAACCTACATGAAGTGCATTTTACTAAAAGTGCGGTTACCACATAAAAATACAAATTCATTAACATCTTTTCATATAAAATCAATGCTTCACAATCCATTGCTCTAAAACCCAACCGATTATCATTGAGTTGAAGGGAACAACTTTGCTTTGAGTGTCTTGGAATGCTTTTTGCTGCTTGAAGCAAATCAATGTTGTACTTTGTCTCAACAAAGTTGACACCAAGTCATAACGTGCCTTTCCCTCTGTAAATATTTTTTTAAACATTTTGCCTATTTTTTTTTTTTTTCTCATATCAATTTCTTTTTAATATACTTTTACCCCTTTGAG
>JAUMHP010000072.1:10733461-10749175 GCA_032361065.1 Enteromius trimaculatus | reverse complement strand
TGAGTGAAAAAGAGGGGAGTGTCTGTCTGCTCCCAATTCTTGCTGTGGTCATGAACTTATATGACACCCACATTTTTCAGAAGTAATCATACTTTTCTTAAACCGCTCAGATAATTGCATCAAGATTTAATGCTGAACCCGTTAATTTCTCCACAGCTCTCCCAGCTTGGTCAGAAATAGGAGGAGCGTTGAAGTCCAGAAACCCACCCTACTCGAAACTGGAATCAAGATCTCTTCAGTTATACCCCATTAAACCCCTCTAACTTCAGAATCACTCATATTCCATGTACTTTATACTGTTTTCCTATACTATTTAATTCATTACTAAAGGTTCCTGTCAATAAAGTATTACGCACCAGTTAAATTTTTTTTTTTTTTTTTTTGAGTCTACTCTGAGTGGGTCATCAGCATATGCACATTGTATGCCTCATCACTGACGTCAGGTGAGTTCAGCAACAGAGATAAATGTCTTAAATGCATTGCTGACTGACGAGAACTGTCCCAAAAGTCTCAGTCTCTAACGTCTTTAACATGATAAAGAGAGTGCACCTAGTCTCGATCAACACTGGTGCTTTGTTACAGTTCAGATGTTTCAAGTGCTCAAGTGTAGACGTAGGGTACTCGGTCTAGTCTGCTAGATCTTCCACCAATGAAGAGAGCAAGACTGTGAACCATAGAAAACGTCACCCTGAGATGAGTCCAACCTAAAGATTTTCATTGAAGATGGACATCCACAATTTTCTTCCCTCAAATGTCAGTCTTCCACGTGTCGAATGGAGGAGAAACGGCTATTGGTGTGTCTATGTGGTGATTCTAAGTATTTAGTCTAATGTAACTGATTTAAATTCTCCGTATGTTACTGTGATTTGTTACTTCTTGAGCTTCACTACATTAAAAGATGTGAATTTTATTTCTTTACTTTTTTGATAGGATGCCTTTCTTGGATTGGAGTTGTAATATTACTTTTAACCAAACAAAGAAAGTCTCTGGAACCACAGGATTTCTTGACTCTCAATTTTGCCATTTCTCATGCCAGCATTTCTATTTCGGGGTATTTTTTAGGTTTTCAATGTTCTCAGGGATCAAGGCTATCTTAAAAAGACATTTTGGACTTGCAAGGTAAGGTGATGGCATATAAAACCTGCATGACTTTATTTCTATTGTGGAACACTATAATATTTCCGGGGTTATTTTTGTATGTACAACGAAAATTAATGGGGTTGATTAGTTTTGAACCCCATTATGAAAGAAATATAAACTTTGATGATCCACTGAGGAAAGTCATACAAGTTTAGAACTATATAAGAGGGGGTAAGTGATAGAAGAATATTAATAATACAAATGATCAAGTGCCTTTAAGCATGATTCCTGTTAGTCCACTGAATGCTCTTAGAGAACATCACACTGGTGTGAGAGGTCCATCACTGTGTTCTCTTGGCAGGTGGTGATATAAAGCAGGAGGGGTTGAAAAGATGATTTATTTGTAGTCGTTCCAGGTACACAGGCATGTGTCCTTTTATCCCCTAATCTTGCTGGCTTGTTCCCCAGAGCCTGGTTAGTGGGTGATGAGACAAGTCAGAGCGATTACTGCCTCGGGTTTGCAGAGAATGCCAGACCTGCTTGCAATGTATAAGATGTTGTGTCTTGGCCAGGTGGACAAATTCCTAATCCTGCTCTTCGGACTCATCAGCATCAACACACTGACAGTCATCAGTCATGGTATGCTCTATCCTGGCCAAACCTACGGAGTTATTATAGCTTGTACCTAGTATTTAGAGCAGGTGCTCATGCATTGAAGGCTGATGTGTAAAGTCTATGCAAAATCAGTTCCCACCAACATTTTTTTTTTTTTTCAAAGTTTTGTGTGGTTTCCAACAGACTACTGGAGTACAAATTAACTGCATACATTACTTTTAAAGAGTTTAGGGAATCATGCCATATAATTACCACATTTTTTGAGAGAGGTGCTAAAGTGTTTTCAGAGAAATTGATTTGGAAGAAAGTAGGCAAATTTAGGCAAATTTTATATTATTAGTTTAAATGTGCTTTTCAGTTAATTTATTAATTGATTATTTACCATAGAATTATAATAATATAAAATAGATAATCAATAACCTAGACAATCAATAGAGTGATGTGTGAATATAAATTGTTTGTGATCCTGGACCACTAAAGCACCCATAAGTAGCTTGGATGTATTTGTAGAAATTCAAAATGATCGATTTTAATTTTATGCCAAACATCTTTAATATATTAAGTAAAGATAATGTTCCATGAAGATATTTTGTACATTTTCCTACCAAAAATTAATCAAAACTTAATTTTTGATGAGTAGTATGTACTGCTAGAACTTAATTTAGACAACTTTAAAGGCGATTTTCTCAATATTTCGATTTTTCTTTGCACCCCAGATTCCAGATTTTCAAATAGTTGTATCTTAGCCAAATATTCAAATCAAACTAAAGCATATTTATTCATCTCTCAGGTGATGTATAAATCTTGTTAAAAAAATTCACCGTTATGAGTGGTGTTGTGCTCCAGGGTCACATATATGTTCTATATGTTTTATTTCATATGTGTTTATGTCTCACAAAGTAAAAGTGCATTAAATTTTATATTTTAGAGCAGGGGTCCCTAACAAGGGAATCATCCAATTTGGGGACCCTTGAAATTTACAAAGTTTGAAACACAAAGTTTGATTTACAGTAGGGCACGGTGATCTGACCCAAAGAGATTTGGAAACCAGGAAATCCTGTTGGTTTTGTCTTTCATTGAACAATAAATGGTCAAACCGTGTTCTTCCAAGACCTGAAATCCTCTATAGTTGAGTCTTTGATAAATCTAGAACCATGTTATTTTTCCTTTTTTAGAAGCTCTTTAGCCTTGGCTGCACAAATACTAGATAAATCAGTATGATTATGCTATGAGGACTCTGCTGATGCGAGTGTTTCTGCCATGTCCTTTAGCTCATCACGTCAACAAGCGTAATATCTGCTTGGTCATAGCTGCTGTCTGGCTGTGCTCTCTGTTCTGGGCTGGGGCAGTTACAGAGGTAGGACTAAAGCAAGATGTTCACCATCTTTGGAAACTGAAAACTGAGTTGGACATCACTGATTTTCATTTCCTCTGCAGCTTGCGGGTATGGGACGGCCTTTAGGCTTTGGAACAAATTTTCATTCATTTCCACTGGATTAACTACCCCTCTAAAATCAAAAGACTAATGCAGAAATGTACATATTTATGTACGTGTCGTACTGTGTTTCTCTCTCCGGGTCTCCCTCATTCTGTGTGCGGCCTTCCTGTTGGCCTGGTCCCCGTATGCAGTCATTTCCATGTGGTCCGCCTGGGGTTACCAAATACCCCCACTCAACAGCATCCTGGCCAGCCTCTTCGCCAAGTCAGCGAGTTCCTACAATCCGTTTATCTACATTGGCATGAGCTCTAAGTTCCGGAAGGACCTGCAGGCTCTGTTCTACTGCCTCAGACCCACATCAGCGCACAGGCACACCCCTCCTGTGTCATTGGCCCGGCCCGGTAATGTGCAGCTCGACGTCGACAGCTTTAAGGAGGATGAGCCGGTGGACCCTAATGCAAGTGAAAACATACAGGAGGGAAAGTCAGAGAGCTATCCTGAATCAGAACACCATGAAAGGCCTTTAACGGAGTCTGGAAAGAGCCCCTAGAGGGTTAATGAGGAACCCTAGCGACTCTGGAAGACTTGAACGGTCATTTCTGGTAGTTTATGTCCTCTGTATGTTTATATAAGATGACGAGAATAATATTAGGATAATACAGTTGATTGACTGTCTCTATTATCTTGATTTCACAAGAGAATAGGACATTCCCGGTTACTAGTGAGTCACATTGTCTACAAATGCTTCATGTTGAACATGAGGTTAATCCAATAAAGTCGAGGTTAAAGGTTTAGCTTCATCTCTTTTTCTGTCAACATCTGGAGCTGGAGAAAGAATGTCATGAATGGTGTCCTTGCCAATCTTATTGAAATACTCTGACTTTTAATACTTTATTATAGTGATGCATTTTTATTTAAGTATTAAAAATGTGTGGGTTTTAGCTAAATAAAGTAATCCCGGTTTTCTCACTTATTTCTCTCTTTATTTTCTCAGCACTTCACCTTTGAAGTGAAATTTGGTGAGATTTTAAGCGCGCTATATTCAGCAAAGCACCAGCAGGAATTATGGTGTGAACTTCAAGGATGGTCTGAAGGAGCCAGTGCTGGAGGATTTTCGAATTGATCATTTATGGTGACTGTCAAATAAGAATCTCCCGTCTCTCCACAAACATCACTGTTTGACCAGACTGTAATGTCAGGACTTGAGTTCAAATTACTCAAGCACGGAGCGAATAGAACAGTCAGGTAATGGTGTTTTATTTACATTATCCAGGCACATAATTCAAAAGCAGCAGGCGTGCTCGTAGTCAGAGGAACAGAGAAGGTTTGAGTCCAAACAGAGCAGCAGGAACAGTCAAACAATCCAGAGTCATTATTCCAAGAACAGACAAGGTCAGTAACCAGTTTCAGAACAAACAGATTAACAGCAAACAAATCTGACCTTGTAGGTCACAAAAGAATTAGAACCTGGCACAGAATAGAAAAAAAGAACAGTACCTGGATAACCACTCATTAACTATCAGGTAAATGGTTAAACAGAGTGAATTACATTCAATGTGCATATATAACCTGCTTTTTTTTGTGATTACATGGGAAACCTGTACTAGAGTGTTGGAGCTAGTTGGATATGAAATGGGCTTTTTCCCAAAGAGCTGACTAACACCTCAGTGACCTGATCTTACGGTTCTGGGAAATGTTCTCCTCCTGCCCCATTCACCACACTCAAACACGCTCTACTCAAGCATGTCCCCTCTTCAAATGACATCCAAGAGAATTAGTCCCACATGGTGGTCACAGAATAAGAGGATCTTGGTGTTGTGGTGAATGTTCTCTCGAATTAGCTGTGTCGGGGGTTAAAGAAGGTCTGTTATGCAAGGAGATTTTTTTTTTGGCATAGGCCCCATATTCTTATTTTGGTGCAGAAATACTAAGTTTGAAAAATAATGATTTCTGGAAAATATTAATCTGCGTGATGATGTATCATTTTATGATTTATGGGAGGAAAGTCCTGAGAGAAAGTCATGCATCTGCTAAGAGATGAGAAGATGTCCAATATACACTACCTAGTTCAGTAGTGGGTATGCTTTAGATTTTTCTAAAGAAGTCTTTTATCCTAACCAAGGGTGCATTTATTTGGTCAAAATACAAAAACCCAATAAAAACAGGAATTTTGTGTATGTAATGTATTCCTGTGATGGCATCATTACAGTCTTCAGTTTCACACAGTCCTTCAGAAATCATGAATTTATTATTATTATCATCATTATCAATGTTGAAAACAGTCATGCTGTTTTGATGAAAATTCAGAAATCACCAGTCCATTTAATTTAAAGTAGTATTTTTTACTGCAATTTTATTATTTATTTATTTTGTTTAACTTATTGCATCCTGAAATGGGTTTTAATTTCTTTTAATAACTTTTGATTGGTAGTGAAAACATATTACCGCCTCTCACTGTCAAGCTATTTGTAATGTACAACATTTACCTCAGCTAGAAGTCTCGCCTCTAGCTCTAATTGAAGATGATAAGTACATAACAGAGCATTAGCAGGTCTCTATAAATGACCCTACAAAGCTGTGTAAAACTTCAGGAGTGCACAAAAACATCATTAAATGTCTGAAAACTACCGTAACTGAACTCCAGCTAGTTTCTTTTTTTTTCTCTCGAGACGTATGACATTTGCTGTGGTGTATTAGCAATGTGGAGCATGGCATAAAGAGAATATTTCTCCAAATGCGAGAAACCTAATATATACGCTCTCTTATATTAATCGTGAAATATTGTATTTTCCAACATAGAGTATGAAATCATTTTTTTATTATTATTATTTTTTATTTTGGGAAAATAAATTTCTCTTTTCAGCGGACAAATCTGGGCTCCAGTCTACGCAGCATTGGCCAAGGCTAATATTTGTGTAGGTGAAGACAGTCGCCTAAATGGGCCATCCATCGAAGTATTAGACGGTTACTACTATTTATAAGGAGTGGAGCGGTAGTCTTTGCATTCTTGGACGAAAGCTGCGGATCTCCCATGAAGTCTCACATGGTGTGAAACGTGACAGCGCGATGCTGGCCTGGGAAGAAACGTGTGTGTCACTTCGCCTTAATTCAGCCCTTTTCATCTGACTGCACAAAGCCAGAAGAGTCAAGCCAACTTTTCCATATGACCATCAGCTGCCCCATTGTGAACAAACTCAGTGTAATACCAAATCACAGGAAATCATCACCTGCTTAACCTATTATAACAAACCCCATGCTATTACATAAGGGAACACACAGTTTCCCCTTGATCTGGGCTAATTCTCCAAGAAAAATCAAACAAAACATTTAAATGCTTTGAGGTAAGAGGGTTTTTAACACTATCATTTAGGAATCATTATTAAATACAATGGTTAACATTTATTTTATACTCCGTATACTCTAGCTCAAAAGTTTGGGTTCAGTTAAAATGCTCACCAAATATAGTACAAACATTGAAATATCACAACTGAACAGTTTTAGTATATTAAAATTATGCTAAAGTGGAATTTTAAGCACACTGTTCCTTTTAACAAGTTTAGTAAAACAGAAAAAAAAAAAAAAACTGAGCCCAAACTTTGAACAGTTGTATTTGAATATAGTATGAAGATATCTGATTGAATGAAACTGTATATATGTTGGGAGTGACTGGAAATAATTGTTGCTTTAATATTCACATGTGCTTTATTACTTATAACAACCGCTTGATTGTGCTGACATTTACTATACACGATCTGAAGTCCAGTTCTTGTTTCACTTTAGCACAACATCAATACACTTCTTAAACTGCTGGAATTGACCCATTATTGGTTTACCTAAGCTGCCCAAGCATTACTTGATATGGAAGTTCACACTCTGGTTGAGAGACTTGATGTTTCCACCATGACCTTCACAAGAATTTCCTTGTGAAAGGCCGCTTTAGCCAATATAGACTTTGTGTGCTGTGAAATATTTATTAATTGAGACACTGGGACAGTTCCCAGTTGTTACAATGAGCAGTTGTTCAAAGAGGCTCATAACAGATGGATTGTGTGTCATTCCTTGAGAGGTATTTAATTTATCGCACTGAATAAGCACCTTGTCGCACACCACGTACCCGTACAAACCTTCAAAGCACTTAATCAGTGAATGCCAATGAGTTGTGTGAGATGCCACTGTTTGCTGCCAGGACTAAACCTGGAAATGGTCCACTGTTCAGCTGATGATTACATAAAAGTTACCAAGAGATGACCGAGACCTTTTTAAACGCAGGACAGTCTCAAGCCTATGCACCCAGTTGTCCAGTCTATAATACTGAAGATGAATATATTCAAGTCTTTTGAAAGTGATTTAGGATAAATTGCTTCTGACACATTATCTGTTAAGTCAGGTCTTCTCAAATGATTTGGCGGTTCAGTTTGGACGAGATTGTGTGCTCAGATTATGTTTGTAGCACTGAAACAGGGTTGTTTATATGTCATTAGCCTCAAGATAAAGTTTTCAACCCCCAGTATAGGCCTAGTCATGACGTGTGCAGGTGGTGGTCATTTGTTGTTTATTCTTCTCTTGGTAGTTCTCGGTTTCTTTACTCACCATCATTAACTAAATAACAGTGTTAAAGCATATGATTATTATATAGGAACAAACTGCAGTACATATGATATCTAAACGGCTGAAAAGCAGGAGAATTTAAAACAATGTCCTTTTCAGGTGGTTTGCATGTAAGCCCCGCCTCTTGTGATGTCAGCAGAGAATCATTGGGGTTTTTGGGGACATTATTTAAAGGACTAGCTCTTTCCTCAAAATTCAGACACCTCTGGAATATCATCCATAACGGAATTACCTTATTTTTTTTTTCTATAAAGCTTTTAAGGCTGAGGAAACGTCATCCTACACAATATCTGTAAGTTGCATTTAATCTTCAAATGTTGATGATTTTTGGCTGTTTTCTGGTTTTTAATAGAGATAATTTTGTATATCCAAATATGCATTTTTCCCTCCTTCATTCTTTCTCTTTCTCTCCTTCTCCCTCATTCGTGAGTGGATTAACTGAAGTATGCAGTTCCAAAGGAGCTGTTTGTGATGGATGTGTCTGGGGAGATTACATTTTTCCTGTATCATATCTTATTTCACATCTGCGCACAAAATAAATAATACAACACCCAGATAAAAGAAAAAAATGAAGATAAATGTCAAAGCCTTAGACGATTTATTGTTGTTTTTTTAAGTAAAAAAGCTTTTATAAAAATGATTGAAAAATGGGGTTTATTCATTGTTGCCTGGTATAATGTTCTTTTGTCTCTACAGATATCTTCATTAACCATGTCGATGTGGTTTGCTGTACTTCATGTATTAGGTAGGCAATTCATTTCTTGTGTGTTATTCTGAATTACAACCATAATGCACAGATGTCATTGCATTATTATTTTTTTTCCCCCACAGGTATTCTGTCTTTGACCTGCTGCACGTTTGGATCTGATTTAAATGGTCAGTGAATTCCATTTTTAAGTCTCTTTTCATATTAAATAAAAGGAATTGAGTTAGAGAATATATAAATAATAAATAAATAAAATTAGAGCCACTTTATTTACATTTTTATGAATCAATTTTGTTTTGTATTAATGAATTAATGGCAAAGAGACCATTTGTGGAAAAATAGTTTTAAGTTTAACATTATTTAAAAATTTTTGTAACATATTTGTTGTAAAGACAGATTCATAATCATTATGGGTAATATGTTACGTTGTATATTTCTTAGTTCCAACACCAATTAGCTGTGGAACCCGTGCGGTGGATCTACCAGACACACGTCAGATAGTGCTCTGCCCAGCAAACTGCACTCTCTGGAGCCTGTCAGTGTTTGGTTCAGGAGTATACGCTTCTATTTCCAGCATATGTGGAGCAGCAATACACAGGTACAATCACAGAAATAACGGTAAAGTTACTGACTTCCTAGAATTTTGTAAAAAACTCAGAAAGCAAGGAACGTTTATGTCTGTCATCCAGAGGAATTATAGGTCTATCTGGTGGACCAGTGGAGGTCCACGGGCTACAAGGGAGGACAAACTACCTCAGCTCTTACGCTCATGGCATCCAGTCTCAGTCCCTGTCCCAGTGGAGCTCATCTTTCACCGTGGCCAGTGAGTGGAGACAATTACCATAGATGCATACAACTTCTAACCATAGTGCTGCTGATTAAAAAAGCTAGGTCATACTGTGAGGTCAAATAATATAATGTATAAACAATATATCATATAAAAGCAAGTTAAAGTTGTTTATAAATCTTCTTCTCAGGAACAATTAGCTTGCCTTTGGAAGTGTCCAGTCAAACCAGCAGCTCTGCCACTGTTGCATCTGGAGCAGGTAACAAGCGTTCAGATAACTGGAAATAACTGACTTGTGTGGTCTACGCTGAGTATGCCTGATTCTCTCTTGCAGCCAAGAAACCAGTCAAAAAAACAGTGAAGAAACCTCCTCCAACAACAGCAAACAGGGGTCTGCATGACCTTATTTTCTAATCCAATTTAAATTGTTAGTCAAATGATAATCATAAGAAAGAGCTGTGTAAATGTTGTTCCAGATTGTCCAGTTGATATGGCTTTGCTGCTGGATAGCAGCTACAACATTGGACAGCGACGGTATAACCTGCAGAAGAACTTTGTCAGTAAGCTTGTAGCCATGCTGAAGGTTGGGACTCCAGGTCCTCATGTAGGAGTGGTGCAGACCAGGTGATCTGTGCAATCCCTTGCTGTTACATGGTTGTTTAACCATTTTTTCCCATGTCTCTGACTTCATATTACTTCATGTTTTTTCTTTCCAGTGAGACACCTCGAACTGAATTCTACTTGTCAAACTATACTACAGCCAAAGATCTGACTTTTGCCATCAAAGAGATCCCATACATTGGGGGCAATACTAATACAGGTTTATAAACTCACCTACTATTCACAGATGAATGATTGGATTAAATAAATCTAGAGCATGTAAATGAGATTACTTTTTTTTTCTCCATAAATGTAAAAAAAAGAAAAAGAGACTAAACCAAAAATTGCCATTGACAGTGAGGCATTTACAATGGAAATCAGTAGGTCCCGGGATACATGTTAAAATACACATAGTTTTGAAATTACAACTAGAAGACTTAAAAGAGTTAATTCAAAGATTAAAATCCTGTTATTTTCTAATCCCTGACTTGTTCTAAAGTGGTATAGATATCCTTTTTTTTGTTAGGCATAAAAGAAAATATTTTGAAGACTGTAAGTAACCAAAGAGTTGCTGTTCCCCACTGACTTCTATCATGCATAAATTATGACAAAAATTATTTTTGGGGTGAACTACTTTTTAAGCATTTAATGTCAACATGAAAGAAAACCTCTGTGTTCAGTGCTACCAGCAATTTTGCATATTTTTGCAAAAGAAAATAAATGAAGCCACAGCATTTGCATATCTCAGGGAAACAAACATCAGTGTTTTTAAGTAATTGTTAGAGTGTATAATTCAATAACTCAGTCATAAACATTACTAAATGAAAGAGCTTTTTTTGAACAAACTGGTTGAGTGAATGAATCACTTACTGGTTGAATAAATGAATCAATAACTTTAAAAAGAGAGTCACTTGTTGCTACCTGCTGGTATAACCTATAGCATGCAAAACGTTCCTATTCGTGCTTTGAAATCTTTAAAATCCCTTCCCCCATAGACTTCTCTTGTAAATGCACTACTGTAGATATAGTTTTCTCACTTGTATACAGTCAGTATGCTATTGTTTGATTACTTACAGCTTATCACAGATAGTATCTATATAAAATATCTTGTAATGAACTCATTCCTGATATCACATATTGGCTTCAGTTGGATCTGTTTGTTATTGAAGATGCTTTGGCTTTAATAAGCAGAACTTGGCAGGCTTGAGTGATTGCTTTTTGCACAGGTAAGGCCATACTACACACTGTGAGGAACTTCTTCAATCCGGATTTTGGTGTTCGGAGAGGTTACCCGCGGATCATTGTGGTGTTTGTCGATGGGTGGCCTTCTGATAATGTGGAGGAGGCAGCAATTTTAGCCAGAGAGTCTGGTATTAACATCTTCTTTGTGTCTGTCGCCAAACCTGCCCCTGAAGAGATTAGTCTGGTGAGCGAGCAAGACTTCATGAGAAAGGTAAGATGCTTCAAATAGGAATTCATGAGGAGAAAAAAAAACCTTCAGTGGTATCATATGAGTCCATTTACACTGACATATATCTGACAGGCGGTGTGCAAGGACAATGAGTTCTTCACCTTCACAATGCCCAGCTGGTTCAGCACCAACAAGTTTGTGAAGCCACTAGCTCATAAACTTTGCTCCATCGATCAGATGCTCTGCAGCAAGACGTGCTATAACTCAGTGAACCTGGGCTTCCTGATTGACGGCTCCAGCAGCGTAGGTGATGGGAACTTTCGTCTCATTCTGGACCTCCTTGTCTCTATCGCCCGCAACTTTGACATCTCTGACATCGGCTCTCGCATCGGTGCCATTCAGTTCACCTACGACCAAAGGATGGAGTTCAACTTTAATGACCACACCACAAAAGATAATGCTCTGAGGGCCCTGCAGAACATCCCATACATGAGTGGAGGAACGGCCACAGGAGACGCCATCAACTTTGCCGCCCGGAGTCTCTTTAAACCCCGCACAGGCCCCAACAAGAATTTCCTCATCATCATCACTGATGGACAGTCGTACGATGATGTGAGAGGGCCGGCTGTGGCTGCCCAGAGAGAGGGTACGCTAACATTTAATCTAAAACCAGGCCCATGAGGGTCCAGGGGGGTCGGTAGAGAAGTTCCTGTACTTATTTAAAGTTGCAACAAAATCAAGTCTTATTTTTATAGTGATGGTCCCTGAGGTGGTAAGGGTGTAAGGTGGGGGGTCCTTGGATCTGAACATCTTGAACATTTAAAAGCTCTAAATTTATCTGCAATGCACAAAATATCAATAACGCATTTACAAAGTAAGCAAGTGTGATGAATTCTTGACCATGTGCTTACTGTTTTTTTCCCCTACAGGAATCACTGTGTTTACAGTGGGCGTAGCTTGGGCCCCGATGGAAGATCTGAAGGCCATGGCGTCCGAGCCCAAGGAAAGCCATGTGTTTTTCACTCGCGAGTTCACCGGCCTGGCGCAGTTCCAGCAGCCCATTGTACGGGGCATCTGCAGGGACTTTACAGAGTTCAACTAGACAGCGCCACTGCTTGAGTGCAAGAGCAGAAAGTAAGAAGTGGAGGAAAGGAAGGAGAAAAAAAGGGCAAGCCCAAATGAGAAATATCACCTTTGTCTGTTGTAGAAAAGGCGATTTGAATGGTTTTGTTATAAAGGTATTGGTACGTTTGATCAAAAGGATTTTACAGCTTAATTGAGAATGTATCACGCAGTATTGTATGTCAAACTCTCTATAATGTGGAGAATGTAATTATTTGTGATTTATAGTCTTTCTTTTTATGTTCCTGGTGAAAAAAAAAAAAAACATTGACTCGTTGCTTCAGGCACGTCTTTTTTTCCCGTGGAGGGGTCACTGTAACAAAAGGCTCTTTTATATTAATTTCGGGACTTGAAGATTCAGTTCAAGTCATGCAAGGTTGTGCACAAGATGGGAAGGCAATAGCAGTCATGAGGAAGATTGTCAGTAAAACAGCGCCCTCATATGCAATTCTGATGGCAGTACACACATACACAGCTTTCATTCACACAGTTGCATAAATAGATCTGGGTTATATAATGAAATATAGTACTTCCCAGGAATAGCAAACAATATACACGCACTGTGGTGCATTCACATCATCACAATCAATCACGTATGTCTGGGTGTGCGATGAGAATTACAGAACTTTGTGATTATATATCATGTTTTTTTAAATTATACTTCATGTATTTATCGAACTAATTTCTGTGTACCTTTCCATATGCATGCTTTACTGTCTCACGTAATGAAAACAGAGGGGAGGAGGGGCGTCAAACTGCTTGTACATTTGTTTATAATTTATTACTTTCTTCTCAATAAAGGACAAGGTTTGTGTACAACTCGACCAGCTGAACATCATCCTCATCTGAACAGACTGAGCATCATCAGAAACGTGAACATAGTCAGATAACACGTGTATTCATTTGTGTAGTAGGCGGTTTGTCCAGTCTCAGCCTCTCTCAGTAGAAGCACAATCTTCATTAAAATCGTGAATCCTGGCAATCGTCATCAATGACCAGTCAAATATCGCGATCAATACAACGCGGCATTAATTGTCGAGACATGGGGCATGTAGCATATACAGATACACCATTTAATATTTATTATAGACATTTTATATACATTACTTTTCAACAGTTGTTTTGCTATGTGGTACAATCTTTAAAATCTGTTGATTCGTAGTAAATCAAAAACCTTACAAAACTCTTCAAACTGATCAGAACTTTTGGAAGACTAGAAAAAATACTTTATTGTAGTATTAATCATGCATTACACAAACAAAAAGGTCTTTTGTTACACCATAAACTGCATTGTTTCCTTTAAAAAAAAAAAAATCATTGAACAGATTGGGGCAGAACGACCAAACCAAGTATTTGGAATCGATTGGTTAACGTTACTCCAATCCCAAACATGAAAACTCTATCCTCGCCATCATTGCATTCCAAACCTTTAAGGGTTTCCTTCATTTTTGGAAGAATGTTGCTAACCAACATTCCACTGAGTTCCATTTAATTCCTCAAAATAGGTTTTTTGTTCCAGTTATACAGGTCTGCATCATTATAATGGCATGAGGGTGAGTAAAAAAATTCTCGTTTTGGGTTAAACCATCCCTTTAACTTATCGCTGCTCTCCTGAATCCTGAGGTGAATTGAAACCCCGTTTTCAGCTTGCCAAGAAACGACACGAGTTTTTAAATATTAACCTATACACGTTCATTTCCAATCGGATAACCCGTTCGGTTTGGTTAGCGACAGCCCAATCTTTACCATTAAGCTATGCTCTGAAGGATAAGACTATCCACAAACAGAAAATAAATAGTGTTCGGATCTCTAACCTGTGATATTTAAACTCATTTTACAGTAAGGTGTACAGAAACATCACATAGTGACAGGATGCTGCAGTTTATTTGTAAATTCCTAAAAGCTCTCGGGGCACCACGCGATGTGCTTCTACTAGCGTACAGTCTCTCCATTATGTGCTAAAACAATGTTAAAGCAATGTAGTATGCGAAGGAGAGCACTCATCCAGGGTTTCCAGAGACACAAGACCTTCAAAATGAACCGCATAAAATGGAGGGCTTGAGTGGGATTATATTCCCTTTAAAAAATGTGATTTTCAGCGGTTTTATGACAGTCTTTATTTATATAAAATTGATTATAAAAACTATACTTTTTTACACAAAAAATGAAACAAACGCTAAAGGTATGAAGGTTGACTGAGTTTAACTGTATTCGCTTGCACGCTACGTTAAGGTGAGGAGGGTGACTGAGATTAGGGTCTGGTTTATGGCTCGGCAGGGCGGGACTCGGTTCCTCTGGCGCCCGAAAGATGGTCGGTGACAACCTACTGATGGATGAACATGATAACCACTCCATGGTCACTGAAACATACCTACAGGACACATTATCAGCTCAGTTCAAAACCAGTCAAAAGGCTACAAACACTGGTTTCACTCCAGCTTTGACTTACAGTAAATTACAGTTATTTTTTTCTTTTTTTGAAGAAAACAAAAAAGATTAAAACTGATTGAGCACTCCACACTGGCTTCGCAAAAAAAAAAAAAAAAAAAACGGCACGTCCCCCTCTTGGCACCTGGTATCGTGTGTGTGGTGTGAGTTTGACAGCGTAGGTGGAAGCCACTTCAATGTAGTGTGAGAAATGCTACTCTTGTTACACAAGGCAGTGAAGCAGTCCTTTCTTTCTCTCTTCTTTACGTATGCATTAACTCGGACGTGCTTTTATACAAACACTTTAGCCAGGGCATCGGCTCCGGCACTTCCTATGTATGCCTTAGATGGGTGGAAGGCAACGTCGTATATGGCCTCGTCTGACTTTTTCCTGTGCGCGGTAACCTCTTGTACACAAGTCTTGCTGTCCACGTTCCACAAGCGAATGGAACTATCGTGACCTGTGTTAGACGAAGAAGAGACATTAAGTTCATATTTAAAAGGGACAATTCAGCAGAAAATGTACAAAATATTTATATATTGCTATGACTTTTGTCATAGAGGAAAAAAAACTAAACAAAAACTTACTTCCTGACATCAAGTAGATGCCATTTGGATCTATAGCCAGACTAGTAACAGCATCCAAGTGAGCCACCATTGCATGGATGGCTTTACCTACAAAGAGAGATGAATGAAAGGTGATGAATAAACCCAGACATGACTTCAACAAATCATTCACTTTTCTCTGGATTTGTGGCTTTTGGCAAAATATACTTGAACAAATGTGAACAAAAATAAATCTATTCTGAGATATACTAAAACAAAATGAGAATATAAAAGGCATATAGTTACATAAGTTATGAATATAATTAATAATAAACAACAAACAAATTCAGACATTTAAATTTATACACACACAT
>JAUMHP010000072.1:10696911-10716930 GCA_032361065.1 Enteromius trimaculatus | reverse complement strand
TATTTTTAATGTTTGTTTAGTGAATATTTCTTAAAAAAAAAAAAAAAAAAAAAAAAACAACCCACTTACTAACCCCAATCCTTTGAACTGTACTATAGTTACCCTGTCAAGAAAATGTACTTTAATTTCTAAACTAATTTGACACTCTTTCAAGCCTGTAATTGCACAAAAACCCTGTATTCACTCATCTGTATTCAGCAGCTGGAATATACAAACACGCACAACAGGCTTTACTCACTGCTGAAATCAAAATCCTCTGACAAAGCTTGTTTAACTATTCAGCGAGTAAGCAAGTTGTAGTATAATCAGACTACTAAGTGACAGCACAGACATCTGCAGTATTAGTCATACTGGCTGATCATCAGGGACTGACTGAATGGTCACTGTTTTCACTCCTCAGTTTCGTTCTCATTTCCTAAGCAGTGCGAAGTGCTGGCAGGTAATATTATGGAACAGTGTTGTATTAAAGCAGCATTGCATGTGTCAGCAGAGTGGGAGGATGGCTAGTACACATATGGTCAAGAACAGCTGGCTGCTCACAGCCCCAAGCAATTCTCTGATGCTTGCTGGAAATCTCTGTCACCTACCAGATTTAAAGATCGGCAGAACAACATTTCAGCTGTGCGAACTGAACTCAGACACTAAAAATACTCTGTGCTGTGGGAGAAAAACAGCTGAATGAGGGGACCCTCTGGGTTTAATAATAGTACAATGGAAATATACTGGAAATGTAATAGTACAATGTTTATACAAGCAAAATGTGCATAGAAAACAAACCGAATATAACATTTAATGAATAACTTCAGATTATATCAGTAACAAATAAAAAGAAAAATGAAATTTTAAAAGGGTGCAATACCGTTGCCTCATTAAAATGGATGCCACTATAATAATGTGTCAGTCGCAAAAAATAAAAGATTTACCATCATACAAGAGTTCACGGCCATCGAATCTGACTGGTTAGAGTTGTTTGACTGCCTGTATTCACAAAATTTCAAGTGGAAACAGACTATATTTGACGATATTTGTTAGAAAAATGTTTGTTGTTGTTTTAAATGGAAGACATTTGATATTAAATTCCAGCTTATTCCAGTGCTGTCATTGCAAACTACTGAAAGCACAACAATCTTGGTAACACCTTATTTTAAGGTGACCCTGTTACCCTGTACTATTATAATAAGAATAAAGTATGCATAATTACATTAAAGCGACCTTAATGTTAACCATAACCACACAGTACGTCCTTAAGTTAATTAATATTACTCTGTACTTAAATGTATAATTACACTGTAACAAGGACACCTTAAAATAAAATACAATAAAATTAATACAAAGCTTATAAAATGTGAACATTACATTTGAGTTTTTTGTAAACACTAACGGAACTAATGGAAATAAAATGTTTACTTACTAAATTTACTACATCAAAAAGTGAACTAAAAATAAGGCTAATAAGATAAACAAAAACTAACAGCCTGACTGAAACATGTAACAAAACTCCTTAAAAAATAAAAGGCAAATAAAAATATGAATATTCAATAATGGCAATAATTATTATTAACCACTGCTTTATTAAAATGCTGATTAGAAGCTATTAAACACCTGTGACTGAATAAGCGTGACATGATAGATTTATAGACATGTGACAAATATAAAACCTGCACTTGACAATATCTAATGGTCTGGAGAGCCATGACTCTGAAGATGGTGCTACCATGACCTACAAACCCTGAGCTAACCCAGATAACGCTAACCAGGCCCATTCCTGATGTGACTGCTCAGGACATCTCTGCCCACGAGGCCCAGCAAACTGACAGGAAGAGTTTCACATCAATTAAAGCCAGACATCGTTAAAGCAGAACTGAACAACAATCCATTACGAAAACATTAGCTACATCTCCTCCACATACACAGGACGCCGAATGCACGGAAGTGCACCTGATAATGGACTCAAACATCTCCATACAAGGTAGGCGAATCAAAACGTTCTTATGTGATAACATGATCTGATACGTTTGTGGTATGTTGTTCAGTGTTCGTCTCATGATTCAGTGAACCGTCTGAAACATGGAACGCGGGGTAGGTAAACAAGACCCGGCCTTCTTCTGAGAAAACCTGGATTGGTGCGAGTGTGGGAGAGTACAAGCTGACTTCCTCTGAATAATGAAAAGTGCCCATTAAGTTTGAGCTGGGAGTCATCCTGAAAGTATGTCACTGAACAAGTCTGTACAGGGGTGGTGAAAACTTCTCGGCCTCCTAAGGGAAGACTGACTCTGTTTACATAACGCGACGTCCTGCCCCAGGCCTTCCAGCTCTTTTCCTCATTCACAAAAGCTAAACTGCCACTCTCAGTTCAGACTTTAAAAATATGACAGCTACACCCATTAATATGGGTGGCAGGGAGATTCAGCTGTCATAACACACTCAAAGTAACAGTTCAGTCAAAAATTGCATTTCTGTCATCATTAACTGACCCTCATATCGTCCCAAACCCGCATGGCTTAAGGTGTGGAAATATTTCAGCAAATTCTGCATCAAAACCTCTGCTGTCTATTATAAATAGTGTAATGTAAAGGTGAAATAACATTTTAAACCATGTAGCTTTCTGTTAGCCATGTGGATCTTCTTTTATGTCCCACAGAAAAAAAGTATGTCATTCATAAGGTTTGTGAAGACACAAGGGTGACTAAACTATTGCTTGAAGTTATTGCAGCTGGTAAAGTTAGGCTGTCAAAACAACCGGCATACACAAAAATGTGTTTCTGTTTTTCTATTGCACATAAAGTCAGTCATTCAGGTTTGGAAAACAAAAGGGGGAGACGTTGAGATATATTTGCTGATACATTCAGCTATCCAAATAACGCGAATGATTCATCAGAAATATGCTAAGGAGCCTCCTCACTGCACTCTTAAAGAGACAGTTCTCCCAAGACGGAACATTATGTCGTTATTTGCTATTCCAAACAAGCATGTCTTTCTAATGTGAAATATAAGTGATGTTAGAGCGTGTTAGCAACTCGGAGTCTCGGTCTCCATTCACTTCCATTGCACCTTTTTCCTTACAATGAACGTAATTGACGACTGTCGCTGTCATCTCCTTTTTGTGAGGACAATTCAGTGAACTCACGGCTTCGTTTACTTTGTATTGTTTTATATAGTGACAAAGTGTTATAAAAACACGGTACATTACAGCGGGGTGTGAAAGTGAGCGCTGGTAGGATGGATCAATAAAAGAAGCGACCCATACGGACGCCATATTGACCAAAACAAAATGGCAGAACAAGAGAATAGTTGACGAAGTCTGCAGGCTTTCGTTGACAGATGTCTTTTCGTGACACGATAAATCCCCGACAACGACTATTAGATCAGCTCTCGGGTAAGATAATCTTACTCGATCGTACCGAGCGTGGCGTTATATCGCCAATACAGCGATGTCATGTTAGCTTAGCTAGCTTAGCTCAGCCTATTCACACTACGAGCGACGCGACGCACTACATCGCTGAATTAAAACACAAGCATACTAAATGTCATGTCACGCATACTTGGAGTGCAGACAGATTTGTTTATTATAATGTAGGGGGGGGGGTTAAGTTTAGCATAAATGGGGCGGACAGGAAGCCGACGACATCTGTAGTCAATAGCTTAGTAAATCAACGTAAAGTCTTCAAATTAAGCAGCCGATCTAATGGCGATCAATGTCTCGATTTGGGGTTTCTAACTAACGTTGGTGTGTGAGCAAATCCACGGGTCTGTACCTGGAGTTCGGCCCTTTCCACTTCCCAATGCGCCCTTTCCATCTCGAAACGGGCCCATTCGTGCTGGATGTAGTGTAAAATCCCCGGGATAGTGTACTGCTGGGGTCTGGGCATCTCGTCTTGCTGTTGCTGAACCATAGGCGCTCCTCCAGCGCTGGCGATCTGGGGATTAATGCTGCTGTTGCCCTGCTGCGGTGCAGGCTGCTGCTGCTGTCTCTGGGCGGCCATTCCTCCTCCTCCTCCTCCGCCGGGCTGTTCATCCATGTTTAAAAATAGGAAAGTCCAGCTAGAAGTCGCCGATTGTTTCCCCTCAGCCCTCCCTACTTTATCGTTCGTGTAGCGATGCGACGTCGCCCTGCCCCCCACGAAATCGGCTGGCACCTGAGCGGCTGTTGTGGATTTCGTGTCAGCGCACGGATTTGCCGGCCGCCATTAGTCCGATCCCTGGATGTGAGTCTCCTACTGCGGGGGTGAGCGAGGGAGGACTGTGGCGCGCTGCATGATGGGACGCGTTCACCCAACCCTGCGCTGTCTCGAGTCATCCGAATACAGACTGACGGGCGGACACTGCGCATGCGCTGTACAGCGACAAGATCAATGACAGCCTCTGTACCTGACGATATAAATATGTGGCACTGAACAATAGATGTACATAAAGTAGGGCGGACGTAAGTAACATATAAAATAGCTTTAAGTAATAGATTGTTTTCTTTTCTTGAATGTACACTCTATTTTGCTCATTTCATTTATAAAGAAAAATTAAGAGCATCTTTGTGAGAGAAAAAATTTTCAACATTTTTATGGTGCGCTTGGGTTTGCTAATTTCAAATACTTTCTTTTAAAAATAGAAATGGTAAAAACAAATAACAGCTACTTCTATATAGAGAAAAATTCTAATAATGTAGGCGTAAGTTACACAAACAATAAAAAAGCAGTATTTTTTTTACATGGAGCAGGTCGCCCCCTCATGGACGCTGCCATATTGACGTCACATGACCAGCACTGTCAAACGATCCACTTAGCAGTAATAATTTTACAATAGTAACAATAATTGTGGTAACTGGTATTTTGGTGGAAAAAATGGTTATCGAAAATATTTTATTCATTAGTTTACTGCGCTGTTTTTTTACCCTTCCAGTTGTTTGCTGACGTAATGACGTAATTTCTCTTTCTTTCTAGCGGTGGCCACTCTACTGAATTACTATGATCAAGTTTCTACTTATGGTCAACAAACAGGGGCAGACTCGCCTATCCAAGTACTATGAACAAGTGGATCTTGGGAAGAGAGCAGCTCTGGAAGCTGATGTTGTCAGGGGATGCCTAGCGCGGAGGAAGGAAGAGGTAAGTCACGTTTCCCAAATGAATGGTTAACCACACTACTATCACTGGCCATTGTTTGCAGTGTTCTGAATATATATATATCTAAACAGACATACAAATATTACTGACCCCTCAGGGCAGATATAGTGATAAATAATAGAAACATAGTGTGCCTGTTCAGGGAAGGATTATGGGTTGTGTGGGCCCCTGGGCAAAACGTTCGCGAGGGCCACCACCACATCCATGACAATTCAAGGGCCCTCCCTCCATGTTTCCACCTGAGGCCCTATAGGGCCTGTAAGAGTGTAGGCCCTCTACAATAAACATACGAAAATACATTGTTGATAAGCATTGCAAATTGTTCGTAATCTGTCCCTGTCCGTAATCTGTCCCTGGCCTGTTAAGCAAAACATTACTATATGGAGCTGTGCATCTACACATTTAATTACAAGTAGCCTCCACATTGTATACTTTCAGTCTGTGTTTGAGTTTATTTTACCTTTGTAAACTGAGCTTTAAAATCTACGGTGGCCGAGAGAGCTCAACGTGCTGCAAACAGAAGAAAACACATGCAAACGGCAAATTCTCACTACACAACCAAACACAGAGAGGTGCTGCAAAAAGCACGGACCACAACAGAAATGTTTCAGGGCGACCTCAAAAAGTGACGAAAAAGTGAGGACCTAATTATTTGTTCCGTGGCTTTTGGTCAGAGCAGAGATGTTGTCGCTGAACTAAAAGGTGAGTTTTTTGTGTTTATTTTAACAACATGATCATACGGTCTTTTGGATATTATTATTATTAGACTAATATGACGAATTACACACTTAACTGTGAAACATTATTTTAATGCTATGTTAGCTAGAGTAACTCTCAGATGGGTTCCTCACTTTTTGAGGTCCCCCTGAAACATTTCCATTGTGGTCAGTGCTATTTGCAGCGCGTTTGTGTGTTGAACTGATGAAGATCTTTTCTTAACGTGGTGTTGTTTGTTTCTGAAGTTTGCAGTGCGTTGAGCTCTCTCGGCCACCGTTAAATTATTCAAACTCGAACCTTCAGGATTAAAATCTGCTGTTGACCTCAAGACGTCTTTTTTGTATTCATTCCTTAGTGTTCATTTGTGGAGTATAAGGACTACAAACTGGTCTATCGACAGTACGCAGCACTTTTCATTGTTGTTGGCATCTCCGAAAATGAGGTTAGCTATATTATTGGTAAAAAAAACGAACAAAACTAATTGTTGTATTTTCCCCCCAGTAGTTTCTAAAGTCTGATTTATGGTTTCTGTCTTTAAAACAGAATGAACTCTCAATCTATGAGCTTGTACACAACTTTGTTGAGGTGTTAGATAAATATTTCAGCCGTGTGGTGAGTACTGACATTTGAATAAAAGATTATTACAACTTTCTGGCTTTTATAAATTGCTTTAAGTTCATTTATGATTCATTTATGTGTTTTCTTTTCTTTACAGAGTGAGCTGGATGTATCCTTTAAAAGTGTAATTACACATGAAGTATTGTTGACCATACTGGACTATGATTGTCTAAGTGATGCATGCGTTTATATGAGGGTTTCATTCCTTAATGCACAATCAGATCATGTTCAATTTAGATAAAGTACACATTATACTTGATGAAATGATCCTGAATGGACACATTGTGGAGACAAATAAGAACCGGATACTAGCTCCACTACTGGCCCTGGACAAGATGACTGAGAGCTGATCCAATGCAACAGAGATCTCAATATTGTGACAAATGATAAATAAATGTTTCTCACTATTCTAAACTTAGAGGTTCATTTTTCATTCTTCTACAAAATGGTTTAAGATCATTTTTATGTGACCTGTAATAATCCCAATGCATGGTCAAAGTTCCTCCTAAATAGAGAACTACCAGAAAATCCCCCGAACTAAAAAGTGAATCACATTCAGGAACAGAAATGTGTGTCAGTTCATCATCAGCAGGAAAAAAAGCAAACAAGACAGTGTTGATACTTTGCAAACATTTTAATGATTATTTTTGGAGCATACACATTTGAAAATATTTGTTTACTTCAAACTGCAACTTGAGTTAAATAAATGTTTATAATATACAAAGAAAATACAAGGGAAAGCACAGCTTGCTTTTTGCTTTGTCTTTTTTTAAATGTGCCTTGCACACAGAACCAGTGTTTCTGTATCTATAGCTTTATTGTAAAATTACACAAATGCACTCAGGGACTTTGATCCTTTAGCAGGGCAATGAACAGTTGAAAACATACTCACACAATAACGGAAGCAAAAAAAGGGAGGGAAAAAAAGAAAAGCATGTGCATGATTGTATGCAGAGAGATTAAGTAAAACAAATGAAAGAAAAGGAAACTCCTAATATTTCAACAATGCAGGCACTAGTAAAACTTAAAACCTGTTAAGGAAATGCCCAAACACTCTATAGTTAGCTCTACAGAAGCAGGTGTGCTTGTGTCCAGGGTCTGACGCTGCAGATGGGTGGTATTTGGGTTTGAAAAAGATGCCAAAATTTACAGTAATGACAGTAAACACAGTAGGTGAGGAAAGACTACCCTGGCTGCCAGCGGCTCAAGCCCTTAAAGCGGTAGAGTGACCTGGGAAAGGCCTTGTGAAGCAGTCAGTGGAGGAGGAGACCCTAAATCAGTTGCAGGAGCTAGTGGAGCTGCGACGGGACTGTTTTTCCTGTTTATCTGGGTACATGTGAGGTGCTTGGGGAGAGAGGATTTCATCAGAGCACAGCTTTATTTTCTGCAACAAAACACAACAGGCTTCACCAGTACAGGAGTTGGTCAATGATGTAGGGAGAGCATGCTCAGTTGAGGTGGAAGCCCTTCTCCATAGTGGCAGCGAGGAGGCGCTCTCTCATGATCTCTTCGGAAGAATATTCCGGCAACTTTAAGTAGTGCACACACGTGTTAACTGAAGGGTAGCTGGCATCCGTTGCATCAACCTAGATCAGAAAAAGACAAGACAAGGCAGGTGTGAAGAGAGATGATGTTAGCTCTTTTTAATATCATTCTAAAGACTGGATTTTAGTGTCACTGATTTTAGTATGCCTGCATACCTTCCGGACTACTGTGAGACGTGGATGCAGGTTGGCCAGTCCACCAGGGGGCAGGGTCGAGCAGCCTGTCGTGAATTGGAGGAAGGCTTTTCTCTCATCCGATGACATTCCACACAGTACTCGCACAAAGCGCAAGAAACCAGGACTGTAACACAATTAAACCATTAACATGATACACGCTCTCTCTTACATATACATATAATAGCTGAATATTATGTACATGCATTCATACACTACTTCAACAATATTGCAGTAGCTAAACAATATGGCACATTTACACAGGCCAAGCCATCATAAAGATTAAGAAATAACCATAGTGTCTACCTATCTCGTGTGTAGCCAAGTTTAGGTTCTGTGTAGTTAACGATGTCTTCAGCAGTCCAGGATGGAGACTGGTTGCCACACAAGATCATCTGCACCTCTTTATGACTAAACGAGCTGAGCTTCTCCATAGGAAATACCCTGTTAAAGCCCTCTGTTGCAAAACACACATAAAGACTGGCATTAGAACAAACGATCAAATATATAACATATTTGAAACTAATAAGAACAATGCTGTACCGAATGTAATTTATAAATCAACTGATATTTGAAATTTATCTCTTAAAGAGCCAAGTTACATGTGTATCCCGAGCGTACCGAAACTACAAAGCATGAGAGTATTTGAGAATGCTGTCGTACCTCTAAAGGCTTCCATTTGCTTCTGGATTCCTGTGTGCATGCAGAAGTCAAACATGAGCTCTACGTACTCCTCTGCGTTTTCCACGGTGACCATCTGATGAGAGGACAGCAGAATTGTTAGCAGTCTTTTTTTTTCCCCCAAACAAGATGATACCAAAGACATGTTACATAATAACAGGTACTAAGCAATCAGTGAGTTTAGAATTTGAACATTTAAAAACCACCATTCAAAATTTAGTTACATTTTATCTAATTTCAATCTTTCTAATATAAACTTTATCAAACTTAAGTACAAATACGCCATACTAGATGTGCATCTGGACAACATGTGACCTACCTCATCCTCTCCATTGGGCTTCAAGTCTACTGATGAGAAACCATGTACTTTGGATGATGGACAGAACTGGAAATTTAATCTAATAATAATAATAAAAAAACAACAGTAGATGAGTAACGTCTATAAATAAAATACCCTCCAAAAAAACATGTATGATTCACAACTAATTATACAATTAAGAATGGAGTAATATTAATTAACATGCATTTACTAAAAGGTTGGGTTTGTTTATATTAGTTGCTTCTAATTATGAATAATTACCCGATTTTAATCTAGTAAGTATATCCACCTGATTTTTCCCGTAAGAGCAGGCTTGGCCATTTGGAAATGTTATGTGTGAGGCTTCCGGTGTCATCCTCTGCCAGCTATTTTTAGCTATTTTAACAGTTTGATTTGCTGCTTGATATTGCAATCTGGTGTCTCTTATATTATTTTAATGTATTATCTTCATTATGAACACAGTGGTTTGTATGGCATTCCCTGCACTTTATTTTCCTCCCAATTTCCTTACAGCAGCTAATGAACCGGAAGTCTCACACATTAACAGAAAACTGCTTACTTCCACGTAGAAAAATAAGGTGGATACCTATAGGATTACTATAACAAGGAAACCGTAAAATATGTGTTGCCAAAAATGCATAGTATAATAATCAACGTAGTAGTTCTCTCTCACCCCAAATCTTCTACACTAAGTGGCGGGCCAGAGCCCATAGGGTTCTTTAGCATGAGATCCTGTAGCCGTGTGTTCTTCTCATCCTCTGACAGACTGTTATTGCCCAGGATCTGTCTGCGCTTCACAGATAGTGCCTTCAGCTCTTTCAGGAACTGTGCTCTGTGAGGATTCACCAGTTCAAAGTCCTCCCAGGTCAAGATGCCATGATACCAAGCTGGTGGCTTGGGCTTGGGTGGGTCAAGGATGAACTCAGACTTGGAGTCTTCATCAAAGCTACCCACTGAGTAAGTGTCCTGACCCTCCTCGGTGGAGGCTTCGGACTGGATTTCAGAGAAGTGGCAGTCCGATTCCACACGAGTTTGATGAAGTAGCTTACTCATGTTGCTTTTGATGTCGCCCATACAGAGCAGTTTGAAGAAAGGCTGGGATATGGGCAGATCAACAAGCCTGTTGTCCTGGATGCATTTGGCCAGAAAGATGCCAAGAAACAGGAAAAGCTTGGTGATACGCTCCAGTTCATCATTGTCCTGAGGGAAGGGAGCAGGGAAAAGGCCGCAGGAACGTTGCACATAATAGCCTGGTGGTTTCAAGCCACCGCCCAGATCCACCTGATAAACAACAAATAAGTTCCATAATCAGCCAAATTAAAAACTATCCTTCACATCTGTGCTAGTGCCTTAAGGTGTAACAGCTAAATACTCACTTGACGCGATTCATCATCCGGGAAGTCGTCGTCACAGAGCCAGATACCAAGAGAAGTCCTCTGGAACTCTGCAGCCACAAGAGCATAGAACTCCAGGGTGGGTCCAAGACCAGTGCCCTCCTCCCCCTGGAACTCCACCTGTGCAAACAATCATTATCGGTCTTCAAAGAGTTTAAAATAGCTGCTGTAGAACAGTGGTTTTCAACATGGTGACTAGGCCCCAGTAATTTTGCATAAAACCTTTTCAATAAATAGATTAGATTAGATAATTATTGGAGGAGAGAAAAAAATAATTCAGAAAAATATTGTTTTGTTTTTTTTGTGTTTAAAATTAGTACTTAAAAAAAAAAACAAACCCAAAAACACCGATAGCTAAACACATAGCTGAAAGCACATCCTGTTTGTTTTTTTCATTAACAAAAAACTTTTGTTCGATTGTGAGGAGGGCTACCCTTGACTTAAGATTTTTATGCTCAACACTCATGTCTCCTATTTAAACGTTTATATCAATAAACCACGTAATTCATAATAAATAGCCCTTAATTGCCTGTAGCCTATTAGTGGTCAAGCGCGCACACATAAAACTTGCCCCAGCGCACAGCAGAAGTACTGATTGATTATGAATGCTTCAGGAAAAACAACAGCAAGAAAGCTGCCTTAACATTATAATAATTGATTAGTGTTTTCTGTATTTTTAGCAGTGAAGTCAATGATACGGACTCATCTCCAGAGTTTCACATGAATTACATAATCAAAAAATGTTTTCTTGTTTGAATTGGTTCATTATTAGAGTAGACATTTACTATAAATATCTTTTTGATGTGTGTAAAGTGAACAAGAGTTATATTCATTCAATTTTTTTTTTTTTTGGTGACAGTTCAGTTTTTATTTCACAAAGACCTAGACGGCAGAAAACGCACCCTCTTCACTTTCATTATTTTACAAAGCATAACGTGTTGTTGAGTTCATACAAATAAAAGCAGAATCGTAGATCCACTGGTTTCAATGGGTCTAAGACGTACTTAAGTTTATGCTCCTTTGGGGAACACAGCCCTATCGGTCACAAATACAGATCTTTCTTTTTTTTTTAATTAAGTGATTAACGAAATTGATCAGCTAATTCTCTTCTGGTCTACTAATTGTTGGTAGACTATTAAGAGGGCCACCCTAATTCTGAGTAAACCTAAATAAAACTAAATTCTATACAGTTTAAAATTTTCTTTTATTTATTTTTTTACCACTGTGATAAAGACCAACTATGACTGCGTCCAAGTCTCTTGCACACACACACACACACACACAACATAACTCATAGCACTGCTAAATGTTGTTTAGAACAAACAGCATTATAATTTGAGTTTTATTTTATGATAGTACGTGTAATTTTTTACCATTGCTACCTATTCCTGATTTTTTATTTAGTTCTCTTCTGAACACTGGGACAATTTAAAAGGATTTTCTGACAACTTATTGTTGAAAATTCATCTTAATATCACGTGTCCCATTGTTCAATTCAACCATTTAAAAGTGTTACATTGACGGAAATTACAAGTGGAAACAAAAATAACTATTTAACTAGTAGTCTCAGACTTTTAGATAACACTATCTTTTTACAAACATTATGTTGTGGTGTTTACCTCCAGTACAGACTTTCTGTCTGCATGTATCTGCATCACACTCTCAGCCCACTCCATCATACTCTCCCCACGAGGCACCTTGACACGCTCGTGCTTGAGCCGACCTACACGGAACTCGCCAGGATCATCACGGCGGACCGTTGTGGATGGCCGGGAACGTTCCATAGTGGCTTCTCTTCGGTTCTGGAGCCAGACAATAGCCCTAAAGAGAGAGGAAAATTCTCAATCCACTGTTTCACAGTTTATTACTGTAGCATACTGTATGAAGTCATTTTTTTCAATACTGCAAACACAGACCTGGAGGCTCCAAACGCAGTGCAGGTAAAATAAAGCTGCCGGGTTTCAAACGGTATGAGGAAAGGACACTTGCTGGTTAACTGTTCACACCAGTCTGGGAGAGCCCCGCTAGCCAGGGCCAGTGGCTCCTACAAGTCAAAACAAAAACAAATAAACCTTTACTTTCACTTTTGGTCAAATTAAAGAATTCTTGCTGTATAAAAGTATTTATTTGTTTCAAAACAACAAAAATCCCCCCCAATGTACATAACATGTATAATTAACAGATCCAATTACCTCGATCTGCTGTAGGATTTTGGTTGTGATTTTTTTGCTGGTGAATTCTTCAGGTGAGGCATTGAACTGCAGCTCTTCCACATCTAAACAGAGACATTGGACTTCATGTTAAATGCATACTAATGAAAAAATAAAAATAAATGAAAAAATGCAGTGCAGATGAACTCCTTACCTTCCTGTAGTGTGCGGCCGGATGAAGGTTCTCCTCCAATGGTAAAGAGGATGCGTAAGAGCTGCAGTACGTCCTCTACGCTGCAGGCACTCTGTCCTGAGCCTGCCTTGGCCTGAGCCTGCTCACGTGCAGCACTCAGGATGTCACAGCTCTGCGTGGTGGACAACGTCCCTGAAGTCAGGCCTGAAGATCTGCAGCCACGCTCACAGAAGTCCTGCAAAACATACATACTGTTAAAACAAACTAAAAATAGTTTTTCCTCCCAACCCTTTTATAACAATCACGACAGACCTATAACAATGCAATTACCGCATTCTTAAATGATATTGTTCATGGCCAAAGACCAAAAAACAAAAAAAAAACAAAAAAAAAAACAAAACAAAAAAAAACACACAACACATTAAAATCAAACCAAATAGCGAACAAATGCCACAATGACACCTAAAAACTTTCATGGTACAACATTTACACCCATGTAGGCATTAAAATTTACCTAAGGACAGCAACAACTGTCTAACAGGTGGCTACACAAGTGACAGTCAAGCAAGAAATAGAAAAATACTTGAAAAACAGAGAAGAGAAAATAAAGATGGTATGTATAGATATATATGCACATGGCATTCTATACCTTGTATGCAGCTATAAGCTGCGAACAATTTCTGTTTTTCCTAATACTTTTATTAGAGCCGGTTAATTTCCAGTGGCGCAGGAAAGTTGAGTCTGCATTCTTCTGCATGTAGGTTATCAAGTCATTCTTTGGTAATTCATCTGTGCCAAGGTACTGTTCCACATGCTCTACAGACCAGCAACCCTACAACAGGAAGAACCAAATGTTGGTCTTTCCTGATTGTAAAGTCTCACGCAATACACATGCATTACAGTAGGTTTAACCACTAGAGATGCCCGTGCATTTAACAATAGATACCACTGGGAGTCATTTCACAGTGTCCTGGTTTTAAGGTTAGTGACGGCTGACAGACAGTTTACTGAGAAGGAGCATTTACACATTGGGGACAGCCACAGAAAAATCACAGCCAAGATTTTAATGAGCTGAAGAGATAGTGAATGGAAGGAAGATAGGTAGAGCTTTAGCTGAGATGTTCAAAACGTGTCATTACCATCTTTCTGCTCTCTCTTTCTTTGTCAGAGTCCTTCAACTCCCTGTACATTATCCTACAAAAACATAAACAATTTTATTATCCGACGTCTAGGACAAAACATGACAAAAAAAATGGAAAACAACTGTGAAATGACAGACTCACGTATACGTAGGTTCCCAGATGCGTCTAAGCTTGTCGGGTTTAATAGCACCATTGCATGAGAGCTGGAGAAGCTTTTGGACATAATAGAAAATGGTGGACTTGTAATTGTTGAGAGGTAGTTCTACTTCTCGAGTTGTCCCAAGACCTGCTACTTTCAGGATGAGAGCCAGACGGGGTGAAGGCGTGCACTCCACCTCCTCCTGCACCTCTGAGCGAGGTGTACCTGTATGCAAATTAAATATAAATCACAATGGATTGATGTGCTTGACTCCGCAGTCGACCAGCATTATTGTTTTCTAAAATAGTTCTGACTAATTTAAACTAAGGTGAAAAAAAATATTTTAAAAATTACTAAAAAGTAAAAAAATGAATAAATAAAAGATTATATGCATGTATTATTTATTTACACTAAAATACTTTGAGAAATGCCACTGTATTAACACTGCTGTAGAAAGGGGATGCATTTTTATCACTCTGTTGTCATTGACAGTACCTGGTGGAGGGATTTCCAGGTCAGTAGTTTGCTGGACATTAGTCCGGCCTGGTCTGGGATCAAATGCAGGTACTAAAGCAGAAAACTGCCGTTTTAGCACAAAGTCGTCATCCCACGTCCTGCGCCGACCCCCTTTGGTTTCATACTCCTCTTCCTCCTTTCAGGCCACCATTGAAAAAGCAAAGTAAAGTTGTCTTACACAATGCTTAACTGCTTGTAAATGTGAAACACATAATTCACCTAACCAAAGACATGCTACAAAGAGGAACCATGCTGGTACGAGCAAAAAAAAAAAAAAAAAACTAATACATTCCTAACCAATAAATACACCACTATTCACTGAAAATAAATAAATAAAACACCACATACATTTTCAGTTAACCCAGAAAAGAGAACACGAAGAAAACCAAAAAGAAAGGATTTCCACTGTACTATTATTGAAACTACAACAGGTTTTACCCTATGAATATGAACGTGGTAACCAAGGTTGACCCTGGACCGTACCAGAACTTCCTCATACTCCTGTTCCTCCTGATTGTCATCCTCATTCTCATCATCATCGTCGTCTGGCTCTGGCAAGTCCTCCTCATCATCCAACTCAGCAAGCAATGTATTGGCTCGACAGCTGTCCAGGAAGTCTGAGTGACAGAAAATCAATGAAAACAGTCAGGTTTCATACTGCATGTCTTGCATATTTACCAAATCAAGGAGATTAACTCAGAGAACAAGACTGCAAATTAGTTTAGTAATAAGCAAAATCCTCAAATTAGAGATTAAACTGCCAAAAAAAAGTCAGCTGACAACAGGTTATATAATAGAACAACAGCGGATGATGGAAAAGAGTGAACATGGCCTACCATAGAGTGAAAACTCAGCCTCCTGACCTGTGTCACTTTCACTAGATGTAGAGGTCAGGCTGGTCGTCAGCGTGTTACTGAGCAACTGGCCGACGGACAAACCTGTAGTTGCCGTGGCTACATTATTGCTGCTGGTTACTATGGAGGTGGACATTGTAACAGTTGAGGTGGTACCAGTGGTTGTAAGGTTAGGAAAGCTCTGCGCACCCATGAGAGGAGAAGCTGCAAACAAAACCCAAAAACGGTGATTAGTCTCCAAAAAGAACAAAATAAGCAGGTAACTAAAAACTAAAAGCTCGCTCTACAAACTAAACATGCTTCAAAAGGCTGTAATATGTAAATCATGGCAAAAAAAATAAAAAATAAGTCATGTTAATATTCAGAAAAGGGTTAAATAATCCAGAGCGGGATGTAACTCCATACTCCTACAACAAAAGGGTTGCGGTTACATAACCATGAGAAAAACAACTATTAATAAAATATCCAGAAAAAAATACAAGCTTGTAAATGAAATTGTATTATATTTTTTAATGCAAATCCAGTCTAAGGCATAGCAAAGAAATGGTTGCAACTGACTGGCAATACTACCATTTCCCTTCTTTACTTATACGCTTCGTAGTGCAATTTTAACCCAACTAAAATTATTCTGATAACATCTCACGTATGATTATCAAATATAATAATCCTCCACTTAAAACAAAAGTTAAAGATATCTAAACCAGTGGTATTCAACCAGAAAGCTGCGACACAATAAGGGTACTTAATTTAAATTAGGCAAAACCTTCCTTTTAAATGAGCTTAATTACATTTTTTTTATTTATTTATATTAAACCCCCTCATTAGCCGTTTGTTTTCTTTGAAGAAGAGCAAGGCCTTCCACCATTTAAAAAACCCTGTTAATATATAACGTAGCATAAAGTGTGATTTGTTAATAAAAACCTTATATTTAGGTAGAAATGAAGTAAAAAATGTAAGAAAAATTATTGGTTAAAAAGAATTTGAAAAAAAAAAGCAGAAATTCAGCCTCTAAAACGTCTCAAGCACCGAAACATACTTTTATTCTTCTCACTTCTGTAGTTACTCACAGATTAAAACAATTCTGAAAAACAACAATATTCAAGCGCCTAGCATGTGTTTTGTGGACTATATAGATCTATGAATTAAAACTCTGAGAACCACTGACATAAACCTGTATTGACTGTTAGAAGAATGGGCAGCCAAAAGATACTCACTGGCAGTGCTCATTACATTGCGTCCCAGCGTGTTAGTGTTGTTGTCGCTGCTGCTTCGGCTCAGGTTCATGTTGTTGGTGGCGTTGGTGCGAGACATGTTGGGCGCCCTACGAACGAACGACTCCATCAGGCTGGCCTCTCGAGAAGACAAATTGGGGACGCTGGCACTGGAGCTCATGGGAGCTCCAGCTGCCAAAAGTGAACTAACAGAGAGCCGTGCACTGGTGGCGGAGCACAAGGGCCTCTGGGATGCAGCGTCCTTGCTAGAAGATTCTGAAACAGAGCTGACGTCTGGCGAGCTCACACTCACGATTCCCATAGAGATGGCCGTTGACTCGGCTGACTGTCTTGAAGTGCCATCGGGTGCTGGTGTTTTACGTTCGCCACTTTCACTTCCTGTGTCTGCAGTTAGCGTGCTGGTGCTGGAGGCGGAACCGGCTTCGGCTGTGGAAAGCACAACTATCGGTTCCTGGCCCTCTGCCCCTGTGGGTCCTCCGACGATGCCTACTCCCTGTTCCAACAGGCTCTCGACTCTGCGCTCCACTCGGGTGGAGCTGAGGCTTATATCGCTGCTGCTGGCCACGCTACACACCGAACTGCTACTACCCTTGCGGCTAGAGGAACTGGCCCCCGCTGTGGAGGATGAGCCACCCTTGTCTGGACAGTTATTTTTCACCAGGCTGCTCCAGGACTGCGGTGTGCCTGCAACAGTGGATGAGACAGGTTTGGGTGACGGCGCTGACTCAGGGTCGTACCCTGGCGCAAGCTTGAGGTCAAACTTCCCTTCCGCACCCATACGATACGAGTTTGAGCCACCGGCATCCCAGGTGACATCAATCCAGCCTGGAAAGTGGGGGAGGGAGGGGGGATATGAACGGGTGAGACCCAGCAAGAGAGCAGAGAAAGACAGCAGCAAGTCAAAGACAACAGCTTTTGCCCGACACTGGACCAGAAATAACAGAACAAACCAAGATCATTGGATGAAGTTAAATTTTTTTTTTAATATATATCTCTCTCTGCAAGACCTCTTCAGTTCATGTTTTTAACACTGACAAACATCTAAGAAGAAACCCAAATCACTCTGGTCCAGGTGAAGCAGTGAGGTAGAAACATGAAGCAGCACAGAAAATGACAAATTAAAAAGAAAAAAAAAGTAGAATTTGCAAATGCCAAGCTACGAAGCCACTTAAGAAAAAGAACAGAAGAATCATTTTGGTCAGTGTCAAATACACTTGCAATGGAGTTCATTCGGAGCTTGCAAATTGTGACATCAACATGCACTTGGCTTAACTGATGGAGACAGGTTAAAAAGGCTGTTTTACACACTGAAACACGGCTGCTCAAAGAATCAATAGCAACAGAGTGGATGCTTAAGATAATATGAGTAGGACATCAAAAATGTTACCTGTTAAGTTGGGGGGGAGGGATAAAGGTTGCACTTCAAAATAGTAAACTAACAAAAACAAAGAAGTATGGAATGACAGTTGCAGAGAGCAAAAAGTAGTTACCTAACACTTATCACTGAACTTCAGAGTGTGAAACAGATTGTTTTTTTTTTATCAGTTATTCATGCAGAAAAGCAGCGAGAGGAAGCACCACATCAAGAAGTAACCAGGAAGACCGACTGGTTTCAGATCAGTCCAGTCATAGCTTACCTTTAATCAAACATAGTGAGATACTTTAAAATAAGAAGGGCTGATCTGAAAGCAGCCCGTCTGAGGCATGCTGGGAAAACAAGTCCAACTTTTGTTTTGCTGTGTGAACATCAGTGATGGGTAACTCCATCTCCCCCCCTCACTTGTGATGGATTTGCTGCAGAAAGCTTCTCAAAACATGCAAATGCACTTGATGATCACAATTTGTTTCCCTTAAACATTGAAGTACCACTGAACTCCATTGTCGATTGGCCAGTAAAGAACTTTTCATGTAGTGGTCCGATGCAGTGATGCCTTGAACACTGTTGTACAGAAATCTGCTACGGCATAAGCATTACACATTGTGCTGTCCTATACAAGCTATCAACGGTTGGATGCACACACTAAGAGCCACAAAAGCAACACCGATCCTCACCATTATGAGCTTCTCCAGTCACAGTGCCTTCTCCAGGAGGATTGCCATCCTGGTCCCTCCACTTCCAGTCTATACCGCGCACCACTCGTGCCCCTGGTACAATGTACTTCATCACCTGAGAGCGAAAGAGCCGCCGCTGCCTTCTCAGGTTGGCCTCTGCCTCCTTCACTGCTTTACCTGACAACGCAAAACAAATCATAACTGATTGGAAACATGAGCAGAGACAAAGCAGTCTCTCATTAAAACACTGTGCCATTAAGGATGGTCATTTTGTTAGTGTAGACAAATTAAAATAAACACACTTGCTAAATAGGCCCTTAATGACTCAGTTCCTAGGTCGTGTAAATTTAATTCACATAACCCAACGCTATGACTCGGCATGAAATGGAAATTGAGATATCTTATTGTGAACAATTCAACCATGCATGCAATTCATTTTCTTAACCATGTTATTTTTAATCAAAACGTTATAATTTGATTTGCTCTCTGGTGACTGGACTCTAATTACTTAGCCCACTTAATCCCTACCTCTTACAGAAGACACAAACTCATACTCAGATTTTCATAAAATAAAAAAAATAAAAACAATTGGCTAGGATAAATCCCTGTCCTGCATTTATGTAATTTTACATTTTAATACAATTATCTTGGCTGTTCGCCACAATATGGAAGAAAAGATCTTTTGCTACATCCATTAAAAAAAAAAAAAAAAAAAAAGCCCAGTGTATGTCTACACGTTTCCACAGATCCCAATAGGAAGAAAAAAAATAAATAAATAAATCTATGGTGCTAGGTTACATGGCAAATACTCTAAAAACATCTCTTGACAGCACAAATATTATAATTTGATTACAATGAGACAGCGTTATACATTTTTGGCACTTACCCAGCTGGTCCTCACAGACACCAGTAACAGTGCCATAGATCTCTAGACCAGACAGGGAGAGGTAGTGTGTTTGCCCGCTGGCATTCTTCCCCATCTGTTTAATGCGAATGTGTCTCCAGCCTTGCTTCTCATCTTTGGATGGATCCAGAGGCCATGTGGCTGTTGACCTAAGGCAAATTATAAGTCATATTAGAAGGTGCCCAAAAACACCGTAAAGTTAAACAGGGTATCTGCACATTTTTGATATTCAAATTCAATGACTTTTAAGACCTTTTCAAGACCTCTATGAAGAAA
>JAUMHP010000072.1:10676510-10693667 GCA_032361065.1 Enteromius trimaculatus | reverse complement strand
ACACGTTTTCTCTTGATTGACTTCTTTCACTTTAGACACAAGCACCTGTGTTTAACGCTGTGTTTTTGACAGTATTATCACAATCACATTTTTCCCCCTCTTCTCCTCACCCGCTCCCCATGTATAATAGCGTTATAATACACATACCCCGGTTCATTGAGAGAGCTGTCATCCACATGAGTGTACAGAGTCATCCAGTTCTGACCATCTTTGGACACTTGAAATACCCAATTCCGGAGGGCGGATCGACCATATCCACGAGCATGGCGAAGTGTGTATGCAGAGGGAATGACCCATAAACCAAGATCAATGGCAAACCAAGCGTTTTTATCATCATTGGTGTGGCAATTGAGGGCGGAGCTGTCTCTGCTCAGGATGTCTTCAAGTCGGCCGTAAGGCAAGTTTCTGCCCTCAGAGGAAGTGACAACCACTAATCCGTAAGCAGCAGGGTTCACCCATTCATATGCGGTCCTAAGGCCAAACAGAATAGCATACTTTATGCATGACATTTTGTTAACATGTATTAATGTACAATTATAATTAAAAGTTGCCGTCTGTGACTGTGTTCAAAATGTATATAATAAGCTAGTAGACCATGAATCCATTTTCCAAACCGTATTTTTGGGTTGTCCTAAATTTCTATGGTACACCTATAATAAGTGTTTATATTTAGACTGGTTTGGCAAGTATGGCTGTGGAGTAGCCCAGTACCTGTGTGATTCGTCATAGACAACCTGAGAACTAGCTCTGGCTACAATGTTGTTTTGCAAGGTATGCAGATCTGTTTATTAACTGCTAGAGCGACAAAAGTTACAGAATGCAGCCTTAAGTCTATTTAAATAATCGTGCAAAATAATTTTTTAAAAAAAGCTCACTTTGCATTGGTGCCAATCCAGTACACAATTCCATTCTCATCGAAGTCATGCTGGTGCCTGAAGGTGAAGCTCTGACCCTCTCTGAGCTTCCTAACAAAGATGAATGAGGACCTGTCAAAGTCATACCACTGCTTGGCCACCTAGGGAAAGGGATGAGACAAAGTTATGACCTTTTCTCAGATGCCTGTGGGGTTACAGCTGAGGAAATATGGATTCATAAAAAAAACAAAAAAAAAACAAACACAAACCATCTTGAGAAGATACTGCTCCAGGGACTCAACAGTGGCCAGAGGCTCCATCTTTAGCATTCTACCGGTTCGGTCAATCAGGGCCGTTTCACCTGGAGCACGTTCCAAGCGGAAGCGCAACCTCCTTGTCAGTATCTAACAACAAAAAAAGATTTTAATTATATATTGCCATTCATAATGAAAGATGTCACTGCTTCATATACACCAAACTAAAAATATACACACCAAAACAGAGACTGACCTGTAAATTATACGTTGAGCCTGGTGTATCATATAAGTGAAGAGGTAGCCGCTCTATTGACTCCAACACTGCTATCAGTTTGCGGATTAAGGCAACTGCTGGTCGGCTAGAAGACAAAAACAACTTTAATGTTAAACAAACAGACTACAGGAAAACAAACTCTCTTATTTGAGTTTAAATTACACAAGTAAGCTGCTGGTCAAGACTCCGATATACAGGAAGGAGATCACTTTTGCATGCTGTGCCAGGCTCAATTACCATTATGCATAGGAGAAAATATACTTTACCTTTCGTCATCTTCATTTTCAGTAAATGCAGTCTTGAACACATTTATTCTTTCCATCAAAGGCTTACAATCATGTTTCACATCTAGCTCCACACTCTGTGAAGAAAGAGTAATAAGTAAAAAGGCAATGAATAGTGGGAATTAAAGGAGACATCATGTTTACCGCTGACAGTTAAATTGTGCATGACTCACATTGCTGAGGACAGTAAAAAGTGCTTGCACGAGGCCACTGCTGCACATTTCATACGGAGAAATGGTGTTCTCATCTTTGAGAACAACTATTAAATTCTCCAGAGCCGTTTTCATGAGGTCTCGCCATGTGTTTTCACCTTCAATGCACTAAAGAAAGAAGAATCAAACTCTTACTCACGGTTATAGTCTTTTTGACCCCAAATAAATGGAACCTAAAATTGTGACAAAAGTATATCCTATGGGCACAAAGTTTTTAGTCTAATTCTACCTGTCTGTTAGTATGCAGCTCCCAAGCAGACTCCAGCTGTGTGGCGATGTTTCTCAGAGTGACCACTACACCTCTTGGCATACTCTCCACAGCCTTGAAATGATCATCATACAGATCTCTGGCCATGGTTTTTACCTACAGTCACAGAGGTGGAAGAGAAAGTTGTTGTGAGATCAGTAAATCTGAAGTGCATTTTTTTAAACAAATTATTACTTTTATTCAGCAAAGACATGTCACAGTAAAGAACCTATTTCTCTGTATATAGTAATCCTACCTTTTGCTTAGTTTTTTCCAATTTAGATTTGAGCTTTCTTCCTCGCTTACCAGTCCAGCCAGTAACAAACTCAGACCCTGTGAAAAACAAAGGACCCAATGATTGAGTGACTAAGGAAAGATACTGATAAAATGTATGCTTTAAAACTATTTTTCCAAACTTACCTAGAGAGGTTTCTGCAGTGAAAGAGTGCTTAGTGCCTCGGTTTGATTCAAACACAAAGCCTGGTAGGTCCTCTTTGAGGATGGTGGCCTGCTGGCCATCTGAATTATGGATGGCAATCTCACCCTCTTTCAGGCAAGTTAGAGACCAGTTCCCCACAGTGAGTTTAGTGGGACCCTGTGTGGACAGGATGGGCTGACTAGCTGTCACCGGTTTGACCTGACTTCTGGCTCGCTGCAGCTTCTCCAGGAACTCACTTCTGCTCTCTATAGAAGAGAGGGAAAGAAAACATTGGCTACTATAACTCACAGGAGCAAATCCTAACTTAATAAGCAATCCCATTTCAATTCATTGTTGCAAACATAGTTCTGTTTTTTTACTGCTCAATTGTTTTTCAGTCCTACCTGAGCTGTCAGAGCCACCCTCTGGGCTTCCACTGGAGTACATGGTGGCCAGTTTACCATCCAGGATGAAGCGGAACCAACCATTGCTGCCATTGGAAAGCTCCAAAGCAGCTGCATCACTCCAGATATAAAGACAGTCCCTGCCTCTGATGATGGACCAGTCTCTCCAGTGGTAAGGCTTGCCCTGCTGGATCTCTTTGGCATCCTCTTGTGGTTCATCATCCTGGAAAACAAGATAGACTGATTTATTTCAAAGCAAATTCTGAATAGTTACAAGAAAATTTAGAACAATAAACAGAAGAAAATATGGAATGAGTTGAGTCTGACCTTCTCAGGTTTGGCCTCTTCCTCATTTTCATCATCTGATGTGGGTCCTGCCAGAGTGGACACCTTATTAATGACACCCAGCCTGGCAAGCTGATCCAAGAACACGTCACCTCCCTTATCCACTAGATCCCTAATGATCTGCAGTGCCAGCAGGTGACCATCATCATCATCCTGTGAAAAACAAGTAGAAAGGTCAGTAAGACTTAACTTCAACCCTATTAAATTTCAGAACAAATCACCAGGAAGGAAAGACTAAAATATCAAACCTCCTGATCCAGCACAGTCGCAGTGATTTCCACAAGTACAGTGGGCAAGTTGTGTCCAGCATCAGAGTCACACACTTCCTTGAGCAGAACTTCAGAACTGTAGTGCACCATCTTTCTGATCAGAGCTAAACTAGCTTTCCTGTGAAAGAGATTACACAAACAAACCATTATTGAAAGGAAAGCATCGATTTCCTACTGACAGTTGCCAACAAAACACAGGCACTATACAACAGATGTTCCTCTAGAGCCCCCTCACCTTATTGAAGGCAGCATGGTTTGCTGAAAAGTCTGTGCAAATACTGGGAGCAGCCTTTTCAGGTAGATAGGCGCCATTTCAGGGTCACCTTTTGGCTCACTGCCCTCTTCCTCTTCTTTATTAACATCCTTCTTTTTCTTGTCATCACCCTTGTTGACAGGACACATCCAGTCACCTATACAAAACACCACAAGAAACACCTTATTTTGAAAATCTAACAAACCTCCTTGAATTCACCATTACAAACTTAAACTTACATTCAAGCACAATACTGTAATCTCTATGCCACCGGTCTCACCACAAAGTAGCAGCAAAAATAATAATCGTTTTCAAACAGGTTTTTCCCCAAACACTTCTTAATCTTCCAAACAACTAGTCTGTCTCAACTATGTATGCATGTTGCTATCAGAACATTGCACATCATTGTTGACACGGTATGAAAAATTAGCATAAACTATTTTTAAATCCCCTTCAAAAATAACACATTTTAGCTTCAATCTTCTGAAACTTCCACTTTCAAAAATAAAAAGCGAAACAATGTCATGAAGTAGAGATGAAAGCTGATGGACTCACCAGGAGACTGGAGAATTGCTACAACCTCGCTGTGTCCTCTCTCTCTAGCTTTGTCTAACGGAGTTTTCCCATCTTCATCTCTCAGGTCAGGGTTGGCCCCATGGCGCAGTAAAGTCTAATGGGAAACATTTGCCAAAAATAAATACAACATATTTAAAACTATGTATAATAACTACAAAAAGAAATGGTTATATGACAAAAACTTTACCTTGGCTACTTGTGGCCTGCCAAAACAGGCAGCATAGTGCAGAGAGGATGACCTCTGGCCTCTATTGACATCAGCACCTCTCTCGCAGAGGAACTCCACCTTAAGCAGGCCAGAAAACAGTGTGAGAGCTTGCAATACTTAGAATACAATGTTCATCTGTTGCACTGACCTCATTCCACTAACTTACACAAGCCATCACCAGACAAAGGGGGGGTCAAGAAATCAGGCGGTATTAGTTTTCATTATGCATGGCATTTGTAACACTGCTACTGGCACGTCAGCCAGAATTACAGTCTTGCCTATTTAGTTGCGTCTCCCCACATAATCATATTGCACAATGTAAAAATAATACTGTTCTAAATTAAGTGTGTAACCTTTATTCACAACACTCATGATGTTGCACTGTGTCTGAAGGCAATTTTTTGAAACATGTGCACTGAAGAGAGAGAGAAAAAAAAAAAAACTTACCATCTCTTGTGTTCCAAATGCAGATGCCCAGTTTAAGAGAGTCTGTCCTACATCATCCATGAAATTCACTTCAAATGCTTATAAAAAGGAAATAAAAAGGAACAGCACAGGTCAGTCACAATGAGACCTCAAAAGCCTTCAAAACCCCGAAATCCAAAATATTGATCTTGCATGCACTATTTACCACCGGTGTCAATGGCGTCAATGAGAGCATCTGTGTCTTTGCTGCGTATACAGTCAATAAGCTGTCGGTGGGAGCGTTCCCCAGAGCTGTCGAGACGCCGCAGACCAGGGATACGGCCAGTAGAACCAGCTGTAGATTTGGGCAAAGCTTTGCGTCCCTCAAAGAGCAGCACCAGCAGCAGGTCCACCAGCCGCATGGTGTCCAGCACACAGCGCTCATCCCCCTGCAGAGCACTCTCCATGGAATCAGGCAGCTCTGAGCGCAGAAGATCCTGAAAAGGGAGATGCAACAAAAAGCTTTATAAAATGTAACTACAGGAAACTGGGATTTCTTGTCACAATCAGTCGTAAAAAAAAATCCTGGAGGAAACACAAAGTACGTGTGACATCTAGCAAATGTGTGTGTGTGTATTTCTTACATGTGTTACAAGTGGTGAGCCTCTGCACAGTGTGGACAGAAGGCTGACAATAGTAGACACTTGGTTGCTCAGTTTAGAGTCCGCAGCAGATGGAGTGGCTCCACTAGAAGTCCTGCCAGGCTTGCAGGTGGAGGAGGGTCCAGATGCCGTCCCTCCTGCCGCAGCCATACGGGACAGCAGCTCTTCTGTCAGTCCATGCTTAGCTAATGGGGCTGGATCAACTCCACGGCGTGTAAACCGGTCCGCCAGCGAAGCAAAGCAACGCAGAGCTCCATCAGACACCTGTAAATGACACCAGAACAATAATCTCCACTTAGTTAGGCATAATGTTACCAACCACGTCACTCAATTATAGCTATGAAAAAATAAACTGACGCACGTTCACTGCTTATTAGCCGTTAACCGACAACATTATTTTAAATTAGAATTGAATTCAATTAGAAAGCATAAGTGCCTGTGACCCGTTAAAATAGTAATATTTGATTTCTGCGGATTCATTGTACTTGCGCAAAAACTAGCAAACAACAGAAGACGAAGATTCACCTGCAGCACTTTTGCAACCAGAGAAAAAAAACATTATAAAAGGATAAATAGGCCAGTATGAGAAATATAAAGCTATTTTACCTAAATAATACATCAAGAAAATCGAAAGAAAGTTAGTTCTGTATGAACGTGCAATGGGAATCAAGCCTAAGTATTCCTTACCAGTAACCATAGCAACAGTGACCCAATTAATATCAAAGATGGCAACGTCCATAAAATTAAAAGTCTTATCACTTTCGGACATGACAGGGGTCCAATCAAGCTTCATTAACCGACAGCAGCTTATAAATTTGGGCGGAGAGTGGAGCATTTGAATCGCGCACAGAACAAAAAAAACTGATGGAAGCAGCTCTTGTGGAAAACTGACGAGATCAAATACAACTTTCAGTTGACAGGCAGCTAATTTCTCCATCCCTATAAGTTACTCAAAACACACAAAAAAAACACGTAACGCCTGGTAGATGCACGATTGTGCAGCAGAGCGTCTCTCTTTATCAGTGTTATGACGTGACAGACACTGGTTGTCCAGTCCTGTTCCTTTCACACAGAGCGTGTGTTCTGAGAATGCGGTTGCAAATCCTGAAAATGTACAGGTGAGTTCGGTGGACCTAGAATAAACAGATGATATAGTCTGCTGGTGTGGATGCAAATATATTAAACTTAATATTTATTGTTCTTGGTATGAATCGGTCTTTACACTATCATTCAAAAGTTTAGGGAGAGAAGTTTCTTTTCTTTTTCTTGGTTTATTAAAGAAAGAAATTAACACTTACATTTAACGATATGCTTAAATGCTTTTTAAAAAAAAAAAGGGACAAGAGACATTTAAAAATGTTACAAAATATTTATGTTAACAAAAAAAAGCTTTCTATTTAAAGAATAACTTGTGGAGAAACATGAGGCAAGTCAGAAAAACTACTTGCATTAACTTAAACTATCAAAATAATACAGACCCCAAACTTTTAAATGGTTTCCATTTCTCACAAAAAAGCTAGAGAAGCCTTACAGCACGCAAGAAATTAGCACACAAGCTTTCAGGTGAACTATCCCTTTAAATGTTACTCTTGTCCTACCTGGTGGTCTTCGTGTTTCAGCAGACTAGAGAGGGACTCCACGCATGTCTCTAGGGAAGAGTCTTGTGGCTCCATCTTACTACAGAGGCGAGAAACTACTGCCATGGCAGAGTGCAATGTGTCCTTGTGCACAAGATGACCACTGTCCCTAATGAAGCTCAGCACACAGTTCAATCCACCAGCTTCAAACACAGCTCCAGACTCCCGTGTGCAAATCAGCTCCAGAACCTAATTACACAAAATAGTATACAGTTCGACCCTCATACATAGTGGAATTTATAGAGGTACTTCATAACGCATATTTTTAACTGTTCAACTCCTATTAGAAAATTGACTTAAGTCTAAAAGTCAAGGCAGTAAATATGGCAGTGTTTACCTTTACACATTGTTCAGCCAGATCTCTGCTGGTCCTGTTGTTGAGCTCCACCACCACCAGACGGTTACACAGGGCTTTGATGGCTCCATCAACTCCCACAATCCTGCGGGTGCATTCAGCGGACACGTCCAGGTAGTAGGTGATGGCCCTGGCTGTCACTTCGAGCACATTATCTGGTGCGCTCTCATCCAGGAAGATCTTACACAGAGCTGGGAGAAAAGTCCGTGGAGGACACCTGTGGTGGTGAGACAGCATTGTCAGAGTGAAATGAAGGGTTATTAGGTCTGCACAACATGGAGGGACAATGCTGATACAAGATTTACTTGTTAGATACAAACATGATGATATGTGATACAATAGAAATGGACACATTTTAGGTTTATTGCTATTTAAAGCCAGAAAAGAAAATCCAATGCATGTCTCTAGTTCTTCCTAGTAAAACAAACGCAAGTAAAGCATTACTTAAACCTCTCATAGAAGCATTATCTCTCTTACTCAAGTTACATGTTTTAAAAAGTGTTATCCTTTATGGCAAACCACTGTAAATATAAACAAATCACAGGCCTGATTTAAGAAAATTAAAAAATGCTCATGCTGTTTGTTGTCCTTGGGTTCAAAATCTCATTTCCCCTCTTGGGTAACCACTACCTATGATACAGCTTTTTGCAAACCACTTGTGACTGAGCAGGCTCATCACATTTAAGACCAAAATACTCTCTCCCACACACACACTGTGCTTCCTTGTTTGTCTTTTATCATCTTCAGCAGCTATTGTGGCTGTCCTGCCATGGCTTACTCAGTTTCAGAAATTAGCACAACACTGCTGATCCAATAACTACCAAATTTAATTCTAGACTATTTAAGACAAGTAAAAACTGTCACAATCAAGTACCAACCCCTTAATAATACATGTTAGAGTGAGTTACTTTTGCATATTCATTAAAAATGAATAACTAAAACAAGCCTTACAAATATTTCCCTGAAACGTGCAATAAAATTATTTTAGACTACAGGTTTACACACCTTTCTTTGTTTTTACTTTATGACCTCAGTAAGTTGTAGGATGTTTTTCCCAACAGCACACATTTACACCACTCCTTTTCATAGAATTACACATTTAATTTCTTTTTATTTAAGAGCATAAACAAATTCTCATAATAATGATTTTACCAATCACTCCTCCTCGTTCAGGACTTCAATCTTCTATATTGGATTTCAAAAATAATATTTAATAATATGAAGTGATGTCTAAGTTCAAGTTATTCTTAAGTTTCAAACTTATCACTGATGAGAAGATTTGAGGCGGATACCGATAACCCTTAGCATTTTTTTAAGCTTTAAGTGCCCCTTGTCCCACTTTTACTATTTAATAGTCTACATTACAAAATACCACACTCTAAAATTTCAAGCAATTTATATTCAGCACAATATTCAAGCTAAATTCAACAGTTATGAATAGCTCTATTGCTGCTATCAAAGGTAATAAAACCTCATCAACATTCAGACTTACGTTTCGAAGCAGCGGTCAACGTTGTCTGACATGAGCAACAGCATGCAAAGCTGCTCCAGGGCAATGAGTTGCATATCCCGCTCATCGCCCTGTCCCATCTGCAGCCACTCCAGCAATGTGTCCGGGTCCACGTCCGCCATGGCGCCCCACTACCCTATCCACCCAACACCCAGTCACCCCGCCAACAGCAGGAGAGAAATGAACAGGGACAGTCACTGGTCCTCTTGTTGTCTCATCAAGTCTTCACCTTTACAGGAAAAAAAAAGGAACAAAATTTGAACATAGAAAGGATATATGGGATACAAATGGAGACAAAAACACCTCACAAAAGATAAAACCCAATGCAATGTTGGCTTGGGCCTTAACTTCCCATTTGATTGGCATGTATCTTTTGGTGCTGATCTGAAAACACAACCTTTAAATAAAGGAATGAAAACTCTTGGGTAATAATGAAACGGGTGGAGCAGATGACTCCTTGAAAACGTATGAACTTCAAAGGTATACTAATAGGAGTAAAACAGACTATAAATATGATGAACTCGTAATCAAAGCACTAAAAGAAATCGCCATGATTAGCTGATTAGTAAGCCTGGCCAACAACAGTTTGCATGATGAATAGTTCATCAGTGACTCACTGTATGGCCCAAACAGCCCAGCTTTTCAGAGACACACAGTAGGCAACACAAGCTGAGAAATCACTACGCTTTTATTGTTCTGAGAAACAAACCATTAAAGAAAAAGCAGCACTACTTTCCTGAGACAGACAAGCTGAGCAAAGCATGAGGATCAATTCATTAGAATGGCAGATTTATGAGAAATAGCAAAACGTCTGTTCTTCATTACCGCCCGGCTGGCTACAGACAGGCAGATAGTGCATCAGTTAGATCCACCACCTTCTTAGAGACTAACATAGAGATCCACTTATCAACAGATTAAGTGACTAACTTGATTCAGGAAGAATGTCCTGTTGAACTTGACATTCAAAGCAACTGTTGGATTTACTGGATGGGAGGAGAGAAAAAACCCACATCACACACAGGAACACCATGTTACTTCTTTACTCTAAACCAAGTTTAAATAAGTATGCCACCTGATTGTGATTAATTACACCTGAATCAGATTAGACAATTATATTCCATGGCAGACGCATTCAGTATAACTTTTTAATTCATGAGCTGACATATCCTAAGTTGCTCTTTCTTGTTTTGTAACCTGTTTTTAACAGTCACACTGGATCATTGTGAACCACACAATGGATTCAATATACTAGACTTCTGAAAACAAGTTCTGATGCCATAGCCCTGGGTTACACTCTCTCCTTGGAAAGAACACTCAAATCGTTTACTATAATTAGAGGCTACTACCTTCAAATGAACAGGGTCTGTTTATTTCAAGTTTTTAAGCTCACCATTCCAATGTTTTATCTTCATATTGTTAATATCTTAATGTTATTCATTAAGATTACCCTATAAACCATACTGTATCATATTAGATATATGAATTGCTTGGCCTCTAAAAAAATCTACATGATCAAAACTTTGCTTTTTATGTAATTCTTAAGTAAAAAAAGGTCTTTTGCAGTAAAATCTTGTTATAAAATATATATTATATATCCACACTGCATGGGTCTGGACTGGAGCAACCCATACAGATTATTTTCTTAAAAGAAAAAAAAAAATCTAATGTTAAAAATGTATACATCTAACTTTTGAGGAACTTATATATTCGGTCAAAAAAAAAAAAAAAAAAAATCTCAAACTAATTGACATTACATGCTATCAGAATGTCATCTTACCTTTTGGTCAAATAAAAAGCAATGACTGCATGTTGCATATATTTGGGTCTCTGGATAAAATTGTCTTCGCGGGGTGTGGGCACTAAATTCTCATTATAACATGCCGTATGGGCCAAACCTTGTTGTATTAACCATAATACAAAAAAATAAAATAAAAAAAAATAAAATACAACATATGCAAACTATTACTTTATATTCTGTCTACAGGCTTAATAAAAGTGATACATGAACAATGAGACTTGTGTGACCATTATTACGCATGTATGGTATTTCATAGTGTTAACTAAAGCATTAAGTATTGAAGACATTTAGGTAGTTTTAAATACTAAACTAAGCTCCATCCCAAGTTATTTTAAGCAGTAATTTTTTTTTACACTCTGGCTGCTGCTGTTCTTACATCAAAGAGATCAATAAAAATTTAAATAATCAAAGTAGCAGGGAGGCAGACATTCAGCTCATCCGGGACTCTTGCATTCGTGATATCTGAGAGACAAACAGGATTCTAATGAGGGTCTTTGACTTTCTGCAAGTGCAGCTGACTAAGGAGTCAAAAAACAACTTGATTGCAACCGATGTCATCATGACACCAGCCTATACAGCAGCATAATAAAACCTCACCTTCATAGTGAACACAGACGGCACCTTTGAGTATTAATAAAATACACGCATAGTGTGTTTGACCTATAATATCATGTCTCGTGTTTAACTTCATGTATGGCCATCTAACATAATCCTGAGAGCCGAACAGTTGAACAAACAGCCCAATTAACCCTGAAAATGTCTAACCACGATCAAGTTGACATTACCAAACTCCATAACTATGATTAAACGTTAGAGAAGTAAAGTTAGCGGAAAAAAATGGTCATACATTAACGTTCAATCTTGTCCTGATGGCCTTTTTCTTGAGTTCAGATAGCTTGTGTTAGCTTATACGCCATGACACAGAGTCTAATGCCGTTTATTTTCACGTTAAATGCATATCTGACCATATGTTTTCACAGCAAATGAGTATTACCATAAATTATCTATTGTGAAAGCGAGGTTCAGTTAGCTGGGATTAGCTAAAATGCGTCCTGGTAGCGTTACTCCGACAGACCCAATTAATCCCAAACTTCATTTACTTAATTTGTGTTGGGCATTAATATGTTTTCCATCCACATGTATAACCGGTCTGAAAGCAATTTTTAAGGTAAAAATATAAAAAACACCAAGTAACACTAACGCGGCCTTGTGTTTACCAGTACATCCGCGAGCTGAAGTTGAATGGAAGCCCGAGGCCTGAACGCGTCTGTCAGGCAGAGAAACAAGCCCTCCGTCGAGCGACACAAACACTCACCGTTTATCGCCGAACGACGAGAAGACAAGAAAAACACACAGGGTGGACAAAATTCGTCTCAAGATGAAGTTGTGTCAGACGGCAAGATGTGAATATTGCTTCATTCCCCGCTTCTGCTTCTTCTAAGGAAGAGGTCAAAGTGAACGGGAAGGCGACGGGTGAAATATTGAGTGAAATGGAGAGCCGTCGAAAGGACTAGTCGAGGCTCCGCATATCACGAGGCTCCGCAGCAGCGCTTGGGAGCACGCAGCGATGCGGCTAAGCGACAGGGGGCGCTAAAACACCTCGTCATTTACAGTCAACGAGGTCGCCAAAAAGATTACAAACCATTCACCTAGATTGCATAAAGTGAACGGTGACACATGCTCTAGCAAAGTCTAGCAAAGTATCAGTAGGTTAACGTTCATATTGAAACTTTTGAAATGCATTAAGCATTTTATCTATTGATCCTCGTAGACTGGATATGTCCAAATTTGGACATATTATGCACATCAAAGAAAAAAACTGCATAGTATGTCCACTGTTCAAAGTAAAACCAATGCCACCCTTAAAGCAAAATTAGATTTTATTCTTCCAGTACAATCAGAAAATAAATGTTAATCTTGCCCTATTATTGAATTTGTACAATTTACAACATACAAAATAATTGGTATGGTGACAAATGCATAATTGTACTTGATCATCTCTGCTTCTAACAGAAAAACAAATTGTCCAATATTAGCTGAAATCTTTCATTTGCATTGTAAACTTGTTAGTAGTGCGTTTATAGTAGTAAATATTAATTTGCTGCTTGTTTCATATTTATGCACATATAGACAAAATAAGTAATAGATGAATCCTGTCAGTGCAAGTACAGGATAGTTGTGTTGAAATACAGCTACACCAATATATTTGCATGCATAATTAGAATACAGAAAAAAAAAAAACAGAAAGGGTAAAATGTTTATAACTAAATGTACCATTTTAATATATGGAGGCCACTTTCTGCCACATAAAAAAAAGAGATGAAATGAGATAAAAAGTCAAAACTACTATTGTCGATATTGACAGTCAAAACTTTCATGCTAATTATCTATAGTCAAAATTGACATGAACCGTTAAATTATATGCTAATCAAAATTATGAGAAGCCAATTATTAGAAATAACTACTATAGATCTCAGTTTTAACTTAAACCGTATGTCAGCAGATACATAATTACCATCAGTGTAGCTGGTCAGGTTTAGTTGTGAGCTTGCATGACCTTTGTACAGACACAAAACATTTCTCACACACACAAAAAAAATCATGCTATGTATAACTGAGTTAATGAAAATTACTCAAGCTTTTTAGCAAGCTAAGCATTAAAACGAACAAAAAGTTAATATGTAAATGGTAACCATATAAAATTCACTCCCATGGATCTGCTGTTTTTCAAGTGAAACACCATTCCCCTTAATTTCTGAGTAAATATGTATTAAGTTCCTCACAGAGGTTAATGCAGTTTTAAACCGGACTACAATTATTAAACGACACAAACTTTAAATTGATTTATCTTTAAAAACAAAACCGATTAAAACAAGACCTCAACATTCATTAAAATCATAATACTCGTATCATATCCGGTCAGGAGGTTTCACAGGAAATTGATCTTCAGTTGAATGCTGGGTGTGTTTTTGCTAATGACTCGAGGTGCTTGTGCCTTAGTGTTCACACTCTCCTGGTTGCCCTTGACGGCTGCCTCCAGCCTGGCTTTCATGTGCGGAGCCGAGGCCATCAGCGCTTTGAAGACAGCCGAGTGCTGGGGGCCGATGCGCATGAGGTCTCTTAAGGCGGACTCGTGCAGCGAGCGAGAGGCTGTTGGAGCCGATGCCAAAGCATTCTCATCCAGCAGGAGAGAAATTAGGATGGGCAACAGCACAGCCACCAGCTGTGGACCTGCATGGTTAAAACACATATTTAGTGCTCCTAAACAATCTAACATTTTGGTAACCGTAAATACAGTGTTTACAATACAATGAATTTGTTTTGTTTTTTAATGATATCATAAATTACAGGTGTTTGGGACTCAAATTTGAATACATTTGCAGTCACTCACGGTGAGTTTCGTCTGCAGCAAACACTAGTGCTTCCAGTGCTCGGATTGCATCTTGCACGGCCTGTAGCTCTGCTGGGCCTTGAGGACGACTCTTTTCCACTTCCTCCAGTTGTGACACTAGACGGACTCCCAGAGCTAGAATAAACGGCCTGGCTACCAGTGCTGGGCCTTGGAATAAAGACACTAGCAACTGATAACTTCTGCTCAGCACCTAAAGTGAAAATTTTAGGATATAGTAGAAAAGAATATTAAATGTAGAGGTTTTTTTTAGGGGGGAATTGTATGTAAAATTGCAGCAAAGCTCTTTATTTAAGCAGCCTGATGTTTACTACCATTAACAAAAAGTTTGAGGTAGAAGATTTTTTAAATGTTTTTGAAAGAAGTATAGTAACAAAGTAATACTATAATAATTTTTTAATTAATGTATTCCCAAGTCAAATTTTTGGCAGGCATTACTCCAGTCATTGCCACATGATCCAAAAATAATTCAAATAAGTTGTTCAGGTGCTCAAGAAACAATCATTACTAATGTTGAAAACAGTTGTGCTGCTTAATATTTTTGTGGAAGCTGTAATTAGAGCAACTGAATTCAGGATTATGTGATGAAAAGAAAGTTCAAAAGAACAGCATTTATTTCAACAATTAGTGACGTCAAACGATTAAGTTTTTGTGTACATAATGTTTATATAAAGTGTATGTTGTGAATATTAAGTATGCATGTATATATTAAAGAAAAAAATTATATATTACATATATTTAAAATTAAGAATATAAATATATAAACATGTAAATATTTTAAATATATATACTGTATGTGTGTGTAAAAATCAAAATCAAACAAACAAACAAAAACTCTTACTAAGCTTTTGAATTGTACTCTAGAAATTCTGTTAGGACAGTTAGGTCAATCTGTTATTGACTCTCTTTACTCACCACAGGGTCCTTAGACTCCAGACTGGCTCTGAATGCCTGGATGCAGCGTGTCTGCAGGGGCTCCACAGTGGTCACCTCAGCACTGGCGTACAGCAGGAAGATTGTGAGGGATGTCAACATAGTAACCTCATCCACTCCTGGTTCCAATTTATCTGTCCACAATTATAATAAAAATAAAAGAACTGAGAAAGTTCCTCAAATAACTCTACAACATGCTGAAACACACACACACACACAGAGTGTGGATGAAGTGAGAGAGAACTACCTGTATGCCAAGACTCCAAGAGTGTGTGCATTGCACATCTCAGCAGTTCAGTCCAAGCCCCACGACTCTTCTCAGCTCTGCTCATAGGAGAGGTGAGAACAGTGCGCAAGGCCTGCAGGATGCCTGGTACCAGCTGTCCACTCTCAGCTCCAACAGAGCCCTTCACCGCCTCTCTCAACACCCCGAGCAGCAGATAGAGCACTGTGGGCAGCACCGACACGCTGCCTGTGGAGAGAAGAATAAACACTGTCAGATCTCTTACGGAATAAATCTGATTTCTGTGGAACAGAAAAAACACATTTCATAGTAAGTAAGTACAAAAAAAAATTAAATCTACAGTTTATGTGATCTTGTTATGGAGAATGAAATAAATCCTACACTGAATAAAACAAATGAAAAGTGCACTAAAATAAAGTGGGCAGGAGGATGTTTTTTTCATAATCTGAAAGCTCTTATTGCTGCAGTAATTCTCTGGATCGCTTACCCTCTGGTGAACAGATGGAGGGCAGTTCTGAGAGGATGGCCAGAGCAGATGTGACAAGTCTACAGTCAGTGCTGCTGAGGAAGCAGGTCTGTCCTCCCCACCCTGTGGGGCTGCCAGCCAGTTTGGGGCTGAGCTGCGGAAGCTTTCTCACAAGCGTGCAGAGACATAACTCCAGCGCTCCAAAAACAAGAGACTTCCCCGGCACCAGGCCACCAGTGTCCCGCCCCTCACCAAACTCAGGAACAGTTTCCTTCTCTGCTGCACCATCATCGACTGACCAAATACAACAAAGACAGATGAATTCAGAGGGCTATTTAAGCTTTACACCATTTAAGCAAAAGTAGTTTTTGAGACTTACCCTCTGCACTGTGGCGTTTCTCTTTGACGTGCTCCTGAGCAGCACAAACAATCTGCTTCACCAGTTCCAGTACAGCAAGTTGAATGCTGGGAGATTCCCGAGTGACTATGAGCCTGTGTAGTACACTGAGCAGCTCCACACTCAAAGCCTACAGAGAGAACCCCATACACTTGTCAGAAACACTGAAGGACTGACAAAAAAACACAAACATATAGTAGACAAGAACTACTAAAAGACATACCGAACTACAAATCTCAATGCATTACAATATCATTATAGAAAACAATCCATTTTTAAAGGAGGACGAAAACTAGGCTGTGATGAACACACAACGGCACCCATACACATAATCACAAAATAAAAACTAGTTTTTTTATATTGGTCAAAACATTTAATCAGCTGAACAATCGGGTTTTTGATTGTAAATGCCTTTATGGTCACTTCCGGTCTGTAGATATAGAATACCTGATCATTTCCAACTTTCGAACAGGGCCAAGGTACTTCCAATAAGGCCTGCAGAGCCTGAAGACAAGAATTGATATTTTCCATTTGGTCTCCCAAGTGAGGAGAGCAGAAAAACTCCACGCTGATTCCTAAAGGGAAAATGTCAGTGAATTCAATACCAAGACATGATATTATATATATATATATATATAGATATATATATATATATATAGATATATATATAGATATATAGATAGATAGATAGATAGATAGATAGATAGATAGATAGATAGATAGATAGATAGATAGATAGA
>JAUMHP010000072.1:10630201-10650628 GCA_032361065.1 Enteromius trimaculatus | reverse complement strand
GATAGATAGATAGATAGATAGATAGATAGATAGATAGATAGATAGATAGATAGATAGATAGATAGATAGATAAAAACGTGTCCCAGAGTCCTGAACACCATATAAGGGTTAGGACAAAAAAAGATGGATTTATTGTTATTCTTCATTAAAAAGCACAGCAACAATAAAACAGGAGGATAAAATAAACTAGCTTACAAAAAAAACAAATAAGATGAGGCATGGCATACACCACATTTTGCATTATATATGTTACAGACTAATAAATTACAGAATGTTTAGCAAACACTGATGAATCAAATAAATATAAATAAATAAAACAGAGCCTCCATAGCATAACATAAAGTAAACAGCAAAGATAAATAACTTTTCAAAATGCAAACAAAAAGAATGTTTTTCCCCCCTCACAAGAATACCATCATATTCGCCTTCTCTCGTCTTTTTTTAGTTAATCTTTTACCTTACTTTACCTTGAAAACCATCCATCATCATATCCTCAGTATTTGCTTAATTTGTGATGCACCACCTTCGTGCTCCTGACACAGCGAATATAAAGCGCTCTCTACACTGTGCAGTTCAAACGAGTAGCGTGGTTTCATTATGCTTACGGTTTCGTTTGCTGTATTTCTAATATGAAACAGAAATGGCAGTGCTTAATAGTCGATCAATACTGCGACCACACCCAAAATGAAGTCTGAAGCCCTTGAACAGATTGAAATGTCATAATTAATACAAAGATGTTCTACTTACAGGTTACAACACTCTGATTTTTGGGATGTTTGGATGTTGAGTTTTTAGAGGCCTGTTGGTTTTTAGTTTTAGATGGTTTCACACTGTCATCCTGATTTTTTTGTGGTCTAAAACAAGAGAAGGCAAAATAACTTAAGATAGAACTTTCTTTTTATAATTTGATAAATAATATAATAACATAGTTGAGGCAACTTACCCAGCATGACCACTCCATAACTGATCCAGGTACTCCTTCCACATTTTTGGAAACCCAAAGAGAAATTTCTTCAAAAACCACGATGGGAATGCTTTAAGGGTTAAAAGGAAACTGTCAAATGAAATAAACCCAATCCAAGTAATACTACCTGATTGAAAAAGCATTCTCTTACATGAATTGGGATGTGTGTCCATTTTTCCAATGAGGACGTAGGTTCTGCCAGATGACGTCTTGAGAACAGTACTTGAGATTCTTTCAGTGATTAAACTGCTGTGCCACGGTATCCTATTATCTCTGGGTGTATCAAACAGAATCATTTTAGAGCTACATATAACAGATCCACAAAACATTAATGAAAAGCCTAAATATTAAAGATTCATAAGAAAATAGGAAGCAAATATCTTACACCCGAATACCATCAACCCCAAGATCTTTGTTAAGCGGTTTCAAAACCCAGTTTCTTAAATGAATCCCTCTCACCTACAAGACAAAACAAGGTACTAACTACAAATGCTGAAATATAAATCACAATTACAAAACATAAAATCATGTTTTTGCATTTAGCTTAGTAATTAAAAAAAATTCAATACATAAATGCAGTTGTTTTTAAACTTACATTTGTTTCCTCATCTAGAGTTACGTCTCCTTGCTGTTTTGACTGAAACACAGACACTTTCTTGCGAGGGATCAAGACCCGAGGAGAGAGCTGCAGAAGAGGATCATCTAGTAGATTACGAGGGGGCTGAGGGAGTCCAGGGCACACTTCTTTGAACTTCGACTGACCAAATGGACCAGGCTCAGGACTACTGGACGTGTCTGTTTGGAGGTCTTCTTCGTTTTCTGCAGAAATGCTCCTCTCACCAAAAACAACACCACCTGCAATCAAATTACACAGAGCTAATGTATTTTGATCAACGACAGATTGCTCTTTGCTTTATTACTTACATAACAGTTAACGTGTAACCCAATTTCTGTTAAAAATGAGACAAATTCTTAAATACTTAGGGTAAAATTAAATATCATACCTCTATTTCTATTCTTTGAAATACTGACATAAGGAAGGGGTTTCCGTGAAAGCTGGGCTAATGTCTCATCAGGAACCACCTTTTCCAACAGCACAAATGGCTCTTGAATATCCAAATGCAAACAGATTTTTATGAATACATTAGGTTGAACTGAATACAAATCTCCTTAAAGGCCCATCAACAGAAATAAAAAATTAAAACAAAAAAAAGTTAAATCGTACGTCTGTTTCTTTTATAAAAATCCTCAGGAATTTGCTTTTGCCTTGCTTTCATCTCTGATAACATCTCCTCAGGTGCGTTCTCAAGTAAAACATATGGCTCTAGAAACAGAAATGTGAAATTAGCAGAATTCATTTTTAGATGTCATCATTATGTATGACATCTGGGAAGAAATCTAGACACCTCACCAATGAATGACTCCATTTTTAATGTATCATGTTGTCTTCCAGGCACTTTATGAAGATTGATGGAATTACAGTCTTGTGGCAGATCTGTTTCTTCAGGCTGTGCCTCTCCTCTCTGTGACTGAGGGGGAGACAGGGCTAACACATATGTCTCCTGGCTTGCATTATTCTTTTGTGAGTACTGCGTTACAGGGTTTGAGTGGATACCAACACCAATCTCTTGGTTTCCTACATTTTCAGAGACTGGCCCATGCCCTGCAGAGTTTTGTCTCTGAACTTTTGCCTTCATTCTTGCAAAAATCTTTGCCGGCGTCTCAGTGCATCTCTTCAGCATCAGTTCAGTTTTGTCTTGAAAGGCGACCTGTACCGTGGCATTGATGCTGCTGATCTCACAGGGGATATTTGGGCTATTTTCTTCAGCATTCTGTGCAGTGGAGTTCATCACTAAACCATCTCGGTTTGAAGTCTTCCTGCCTGACCCAGTTGTCCAACTGTGAGCTGCTTTAGGTACGATTTTAACTGGTGTGATCATGTCACCAATTTTTGGGGCTTCAGGAGCAATTAAATAGTGTTGTAGTGGATGATACATTATTATATTCGAATAAAGACAGACTAAATGTTTACAGCTTTACGGTGGTCCATGTTCTCAGCAAAATCCTATATGAAAAGGGGGAAAAGGGGGAAATCTAATTAACAAAAGTTAAAAAGTGAAGATCCATTCGTCTATAAATAGTCTTGAGTCTATAAAAGTAACGTTAACGTTATATATATATATATATATATATAACGTTATAGCTTTAGCTGACACGTACCAACAGTACTAAACAATAAAATAAATATCTTAATTTAAACCATAAACACTTCTCTAAATCCAGCGTTAGCCTAGCTGTAAAGTACTGACGTTAGAGTTAAAACGAAAACAACCCTGTGAACATATAACCGTCGACAATCCCTGTGTAAAATTGTCGATTATATATCAGTACTGAGTGAAAAACCTCCCAACATATTTGGTTAAGTAACTTTAGGCGTATGATTACTAAAAACGACTCACTTACCATGCAAACCTGTTTGAATTTTCCCGGATAAAGCGCGGCTAACGTATCGCGTCGCGTAAGGACTGCGTCACTTCCGTCAATAACGCTACAAGGAAGTGAGTGGTTTCGTGTGTTGAATCAGTTCTTTTGGACAATTCGTTGAATCAAAGAATTGATTCAATAACAGTTTAAAACTGTTGTGTCATATAGCACTAAATTAATTAAAACTAACTGCAATTAGTGTAATGACAAAGTTTCATCCGTTTGAATTTACCTTCAAACAATTATGTAAATATACACAAGCTGTTGAAGTTAAAGAGACCTCTTTAATCACGTGTGCGTTATTTTTAAAGCGAATAAACCTTTCAGAACGGTTTTGTGAACCGGTTCAATTGATTCCTTGAAAAGATCCGGCTTAAAGCATCGACTCCCTCATGCATGCATCGCTAAAATTTGTATTCAGCACGTGTGTTGAAAATATGACTTTGGAGACAATACTGAATAAGTCATGTATAAGAATGAATGTTAGGAAATACATGTGGAGTATCGTCGTTGGTCAAAGAAGAAGATGCCCGAGAATCAACTACCCGAAGAAATTTGGATCCATGTGTTCGGATTTCTCTCTGAATGCGACAAATTAAATGTTCGTTTAAGCTGCACGTACTTTAGGAGTCTGGTCGACCACTGGTCCTTATGGAAAGACAGCGTTGTCGTCATCCAAAAGGCCTACGACCCACATTTCTGGAAAACTCTTCGTCAAAGGAAAATCAAGTCTATTGTTGTTCAAAAGGCAACGACAAAAGTCTTGCAACAAACGGTGGCTTGGCTGCCGAGGGTCGGTTCAGTGACTGTAGTTGAGTGCAGTGATGGCACAGCTCTGGTGACACTGGGGGCTTTAAAACACCTCCAGAGGCTTGTCATTTGTCAATGTTGCTGTCGGGGTCTGCCCAGCTTACTTTTATCTTTAAAACAATTGACTCATCTCTGCTTGTGTGAGGTCAAGAGAGCCTCGATATCCGAGATAAGTGCTGCAATTTCACAACTTGTCAATCTTACCACACTGAAGTACCATGACAACACAAATCCTATCTATAAAACTGCTCTTCATGGCATGCTGGGTTGTCTTCCTAACTTAAAACACCTTTCCTTGAGATTGGGACCAAAGTACGGAATTCTGCCTGATGATTATTTTTGTCCAACTAAAGTAAATGGACATCCAGGTATGTATGCTTTGAGGAAAGAAAAATCAGGTGAAGAAAGCATTTTCACTTTGTAGATTCCTCACCGATCCCACCTTGTCTTTTACACAGGAGTGACTCCAGATGCAGAGTTTGGCCTGAGCAGCCTGGAGCTGCTCAACTATGAAGACCCCTGCCTCTCCTCCGTTGCCTTTAACGGTCTGTCTTCCCTGACCAAACTAGCAGTGCATTACAAAAAGTGTGTTAAAAATCCAAACTTCTGCTGCCTCACAGAATGGCTGCAAGGGCTTAATGTACTTTCAGAGCTCAACATTTCTTGTAAGTATGAAAGCATGCACAGCACTCGTTATGCTTCACTGTAGCCTTGGAAAAGTAAAAAAGTTCAACCAACAAAATTAATTGATTAGTAATAATAATTATCATGATACAAAGTTATATATCAATCATAATATTTATTATTGAATCATATCGTTTTGTTGTTATTTTGGTATTGTTTGTTCATTAAGCTAATGAAAAACAGTGCATTAATATTAACTAACAGTGAGCGATACATTTGTTACAGTATTTATTATCTTCAGCATTTATAACACTGGTCTCAAACTCAATTCCTGGAGGACCACGGCTCTGCAGAGTTTAGCACAACCCTAATCAAGCACACCTGATTCAGAAAATAAAGGTCTTCAGGATCACTAGAAACTTACAAGCAGGTGTGATTTGGAGCTAAACACTGCAGAGCTGCGGCCCTCCAGGAATTGAGTTTGAGACCACTGATTTATAACATTACCAGATGCAGTATTTACATTTTAATAATAAATGTAATAAATGATTTTATTCTATTGACATTCCTAGTTTCTGGTTCAGGATGTTTGGATGATTAAAAGACAAGCATCTTAAGACTGATGATATACTGGGCAACTTTGAGCAATGTTGCCAGGTGTCTGCCTAGATGATGTTACCTTCACTTGGAGCCATTATTGCTTCATTAGGTGGGGAAAAGCTGCCCTGTGTATCATCAGCCTAAGACTATTCAATTCAGAACAGATTTATAGGCAGTGAATCCCTCATTTTTGTCTTTTCTAGTAGGATATCCGCTCAAGGCCTACGCTGAATGGATTCCCAGGACTGTGCAGCGGTTGTCTCTCATGGGAGTGATGGCAGAGTTGCAGTCTGTCAAGATCGTGGGAGAGCAGGTGCCGGATCTCCTTCACCTCCGTTTGGACTTGTTTTGTCCTGACATCTGTGATTTAATCACACAAATGCCCCAGATTTTCCTAAAGGTGCAAATCCTGGAAGTGAGGTGAGAGTTATTTGTCATGAATTATAAATATATTATGTCAGAATCAGTAAACAAACTGCTTTGTTTACTTTTGTATTCTCTTTCAGACACCATAATGTTCCAGAAGCTGCGTTTCTTAAACTTCAGCATCTGCCTCAACTAAAGCAGTTAATGATTTTGGATGCACCCATAAGCCCCAGTCCTACAGTCCTCAATCTGACTCAAAAACTAAACGCCCAAACAAACAACAGAATCCATGTGCTTCATTCCAATTCAAAGGACCAGACTAATTGTTTTTGTGTTTTTTATTGTTAAACTTAATTGTTCAACTCATGTTTATATTTAACTACAGTTGGAAATGCATTATCATGCTTTACCCACATAATTTGCGTGTGTGTGTGTGTGTGTGTGTGTATATATATATATATATATATATATAATACCTTTAATACAATGTGTCAATGATATTTTATGCCGTCAGTATTTGCTTAACCCTTTATAAAGTGCTATATAATTAAGATGGTATATTCACTCACAGTCTCTTAGTAAATATATTTTCCAAAAAACTAAAGAAATAAAAGACTACAGTCACGTGTTCTTTTCCATCCATAACATCCAAACACGTCCACTAGGTGGCAATCTATTCACACTTGGGTATAAGAAAAATCAATATACTCAGTGTGCTTTACCTCTTCGTCCAGAAACTATAAAACACACTGTATGTATAAATAAATATTTAGCATACATAAAAATATGTGCTAGATTTTCTCCCCAAAGTAGCTGTAACAGATATTTTTACGTTGGGTGTACTACATGTGATATTCTGCATTAATAAGTATTCATAAATCTATTACACATACGGCCTCAAAATACTTTTTAAAGGGTTTTTATCAAACATTTTGATTTCATATATTTATTAGTTGTATTTCTGTAAGACAAATATATAACTGTTCACCATAGGCATCCTCGGAAGGTTGTGAGTTCACATCCATATAAACAGGGTAATCATGTTCAGATTTTATATTTTCTTAATTGCCGAGGAACAATCATGATTGGACTTTTTAGAACACTTCATTTTCCAATGTTTAAGAATTTATGATATGAAAATTCATTTTAAAGACTTTTCATCAGGTTTTACTAATCAAGGCCCAGTCAAACTGATGAGGCATTAATATAATTAGAAGCAATTGTGCTAGCAATTAGCTGAAGTGAAGCTGATCCATCATTGCATATATAATACTGAAGGATGAATGTTTGGATGGTTTAATCCCACTCAAGGTTATACAGTTGTTAGAGCTTCCGAGAAGTTTTATGGTGTATTGAAGCTGTGAGAAATCTTCCACTAGCCGAGGATGGAGCATTTATCAAATGAGAGACGACAAGGACAACATATCATTCCACATTATATCCCACTGAGAGAGAAATAATGTGCTCATAAGTAACAGTGGAGACTGAGTGAAAACACTTTGGAGTGTCTAACTGCAAACATAGTGTCCACCGAGAAGCCTGCAATGTTTCAACACAGTTGTATCTGTAATTTGAAAGAGACTGTTGTAGCTTAGCACGCTTCTGCTTTTCCAGGATATGAAAGTCATGGTTCAGTCTCTTTTATATGCTTTACATACATTATTTTGACAAATGTTTCATTTCAGGCCATTATGCATGTCCCAGAAATTTCAATATTTCACCTCAGCAAGAAAACCGTATGTTCTAATGCTTCAGTCATACTCTCTGAGAGGGTAAAAATGGCAGTCTGGAGAAAATGGAAGCAGATTGGTGTATTCTCTTTGAATTTTCATTCCGAGCCAGACATTCCAACATCTTTCAAAATTCAAAGTATTCCACAGAATCTCTAAAAAAGCGATATTTTTATAAGCAAAGACAAAAAATACCTTCAGTTTACTCTGATGATTCTGATATTGTAATTATAAATTAGTGTTGGCTTTCTCAGAATATTGTATTTCCTCTAAATGAACAAAATCCCCATGTGTTTTGTTTCTTTTCTAGATAAGAGTATCGAACTGGTAAAGTTCACTCAGTCATTATAGAATTACACCGTGACGATTTTGCATTTGATTAGAAAATGGGGCAAAATGTCTCTATTAAAGCATCTTTTAAATTTCCCTTAAAAGTGTTGGAGCCATAAAAGGAGCTTGGAACACTTTGCTTCTTTCGACAGCTGTTATAGGCTCAGGAAGTGAATTTTGGTCTGATCTGACCCTAAATAATAAGAATGCCAAAGCAGCTGGAGCTGAATTCAGTCTTGTATGAAGCAATAGAGTGCCACCTGTATTAATTTAGTTTTGACTGAGATGAAAATGGCAATGGAGGAATGATACAGTAATGGCTGTGGAGGACAGTGTGCACCTACCCACATGATCACACATAATCAGTGCCATTTAGTGAATGGTATCTTCTTGTTAGTTCCTCCCATCATGGTCTATAGAGGAATCTTGCATTCTCCTCCACACACAATCATTTCTCATTTCGAGTATGTGAATGGTGAAACCCCACTCTGTGAGTAAACGACTTCTCCATTCTTATCAGAAAGCAATTTGCTCATGTGAGACAGTAAAGTCCAAGCTCTCCATCATTATGAAATGGCTGTCCATGCCGTCTGATCTACGAGAAAGGAGATCCTGTATGAAACACACAGACTATCTGGGAGATAGCTTGCCAGCTCATCCGGATGCAAACCCTGTATCATGCTGGCACAATGAAACCTGTGTCGCAACTAAAGGGAGCTATAGAGGAAGCTGGCAAAAATAGCGCCAGCGCAAGAAGATGGCATGCTATGAAATATTTGAATGTACAAGTAACCGGGGTTAGTTGTCACGCTGTCTATATAACTCTAAGGTTTTAAGTGCAGTTGCACAAATATTAAAGTGGTTTTAAGAGGTTAAAAAATATTGTTCTGTTGTTTCTCTGTTTTGTTTTATAATTTTACATTTGCCAAAAAACCTAGAATAACAGGTTCTGTTGCGACAGCTTATCTTAACATGTTCATAAACTGAAACATTTTCTGGGCAATACAGGTGAAAATGTTAAATAGCTTTTTTTTCGTAGCCAAGACTTGAAATTGACTTTCAAAGAGGAACCTACTTTGAGAAATAATAACTGAAGTAAAATGTGTGACGGATATAAATAGAGGTCTTTAGGAAACAATAAAACTCCAGCAAATATGTTTTCTTTGCACGATTTCGATCCCTTTTCTCCCTTTTGCTATGGTTTAGATGTTTTGAGGACAATACAGGAGTTGTAAATGGCACGCTGAAAAATCTGAGAGAATGTCGGATGAGTTGCGAAGGGGAAAGCGGGATGTGGGTTATTGTGTATGTGTGTGAGTGAAGCTGCTATTCCAGCAAAACAGTCAAATCTGTACCATTCCATGTGATGCAGTAATGCAGAAACAACTCTATGCAGAACAGCCTCTATCTAAAGAAGCCTCAGCGTGCATCATGCACGCCTTTAAAAAAAGATTCTAAAAGGTTTTCACACTAATGCTATAAAAACTCTTAAAAGTACTGATGTTTTCTTAGTGAAAAGCATTTTAATTATCAAAAGAAGCCACTGTAAAGAACCTTTAATGCAATTATGAAATTCTGTGGAGGTAAATAAATAAAAACATTACAATAATCCATGCAATAAAGTGATGTGCAGCATATTTTCTCCATTTATGTTTCCAGAACCCAACTCTTGTCTTACAACCTGTATGTCTTACAGAATTGTAAATTCACTGAATTCCAAAAAGCTCAGACTATCAAAGAAAAGATTCAAAGTGTTAAGCTGAATATACACAAAATGAACCCCTAATAAGAAATCTTAGATTTTTGCCTAAAGCTGGTCATATTTTGGGTTAAATTTTAACCCCAGCCAATTATTGGTTTCTCTTTAAGGGCAGGACAAGCAACCACATGCAACTCAATACAAATACAAAACAAATTCAAGAAAAATCTAAGACAAAGAAGACAACACACAAATACATATTAAATATCAGACATTAATCTTTCCATAATCTTTATAAAATAATAATTTCCAGGTTCTAATGACAAATCCTAAATGTTTAATGAGTTCATAACTCATTTGATAGCCAAAAAGAATAAGAATGATAAGCAAAAAAGGGAGCGATGAAGCGGCGGAGCAAAATAATGAAAGAGAAAGATGGTCAAACATGTGGACGAGTGCCATAAGAACATTTCTATTCCATAAGCTGCTCAAAGTGCTGATGCACAAACAATGAATAAATAATTCCATTCTTTAAACTAGAGTTTGAACAGTGTATCCCATAGGGAGCTGAAGGAAAACAGACCTAATAATGGCTTTTTCATAAATAAAATATCTTTTCTTCACAACAAATATTTTAAATGATACTTGGAAGTGCATGAAAACATTCATTATTGATACATAATCCGAAAAAAGGATCAATATGTCTGTTTGCACAGGGAGCACATTACATAGTTATTTAAAAGAGAAAGACAGGGAGAGAGAGAGAGATAAAAGGGAACGTAGCATTAATAAATCAAGAGTTGGGAGAGAGACATAAAATCTTTTTTTCATCTGTTTGTGGCAGAGCAGCTGGAACAGAGGGACACAGTCACATTCACAGATTATGAGTAAAATTACACAAACTAACATGTAACAGAAAGAATAGCCACCTGCTAAGATGCTGGATGTGATCATTTCTACACACAATTAGTGTAACTAATTATGCCCGTAGGTTATTCTTTTTTAAACCCCGGGTTATGAATCCCTGCTGTGCACTGAACTGCACTGCCATGAGTGAACAGTGTGGAACGATGCAGTGAAAGAAGCAGGGAGCCAATCACATACTAAGCAATGCTTACCTCATTAAATATTCATGCACTTTGTAGAGTCGCAGAACTTAAAAAAGACAGAACGGACTTACGTGGTGACATTTCCTACATCCACAAACAGTTAGTCAAACATGATGAGTGCCTGTAGCGATTTGTAATCGTTCAGTCAGCGTTACTGGTCTCATAAATATGCAAATAAGAACGTGAACCCAGGGGTTACAAATGTAAAGTGTGAAATCGTAAACACTGACTTCCCTGGATTGACAGTGAAAGTACAAACACTGTGAAACATGAAACAAGATACAAGTCCAGCATACTAGATTTAGCCTACCTCGTGAACGATTCACTGTTCTGAGACAACGAATAGGTTGATTCAGTAACCAGTCCGAATGATTCATGCATCTGTTTAATGTGCTTCTTGAATTCAGTTCAGTTCGGCAGGGAAGATTATCAGTCACTTACTTTCTACATTCCCAGAAAAAATATGGAAGATGAATTAGTCTTAAAGGGATAGTTCACCCAAAAATGAAAATTCAGTCATTCCTCACCCTCATTTGGTTCCAACCCCATAAGACAAACAACACAAATTCAACCATTCTTTTCTTTTATGATACTCTCCTATGGGTGACACGGATGAGAAGAATTTTTGAATAAAGTCATTACTACATTTCTGGGTCTTGAGAGTGGCAGTTCCCTCACTGTCCGTGCAGGGTCAGAGAGCTCTCGGATTTCATCAGAAATATCTTAATTTGTGCTCTAAAGATGAACAAAGGTCTTACAGGCTTGAAACAACACCAGGGTTAAACATATCCTTTAAATTATAATGTTAAGGAAGGTGTACATTATATCATTTAAAGTAAAAAATGGATGCATTTTGTATTATCTTTTTATTCTCAGGGACTGTATCTGGCTGGTTCAGTCACTACTGAATAAAGCAAATCATAATCATTGTTAAACATTTAATAAGCTCTTTTAAATCTTAATACGGTTATCCTGTGCTACAAAAGAGAGTCCACAACAGGTTAGTTTTTGTATCAATAAATGAGTTCTACAAGGGGAAAAAAATGAAAAAGCTTTTTTCCTGAGGAATACTAATAGATTAAAACGGCAAGCTGATGGCTCCCTTTGTCATACAGTTGCAGACAGAGATAAAGAAGCAATTCCGGAGGCGTTTGATAGAGGATTGGTATTTGGTTTTCATACACGGCAGCCACTGGTATGTAGCTGCGGATGCTGTGGGAGTGGTCATCACTCACGGACGCTCGGTGCCCAGGGTGTAGACTCCTGCTGCTACTAAGTCACCATAGACTGATGATAGTGTCAGCCACAGAACAATCTGCATTCATCATTTCTTATCTGCCGGGCCGCTGTGCTGATCCGGGAGATGCATCCTCTCGCTGCTGCAGGGTCAAGGACTGCATGATTGAGTTGAGTGTGTGTGTTGCTTTTTGACCCATACAGCCTACTCCCAGTCCTGGAATTACTTGTGATCAAACTGACACGACGTGTTAATGCACCACGGAAACTAAACCAAGCACCCAAGTGCAGACGTGTAAGAGGATTGTCCCAGTTACTGTCACTTTCTCATATTGGGAGGCTATGTGTCTATATACAGTATTAGAGGCTACCTGATAGGAATCTGTAAGTATATGTGTCTGTTTTATGGATGTAAGGTTGTTCATGGGCAAGCAATAATACAAAGCCATCATTGTCCAAGGGACAGGTCATTTCCGAGCATTGTCCTCTAATACAGAGCTCAGTACTCAATCAGAGGCCTGACCTTCACTGTGTCCACACCTTCCCTGTCACTTAAATAAGCATGATGTTCCTACAGCAGGGTTTTAGAGATGCTCTTGATCATGCTTTATGCTGGGTAGCAGTACAGATAACTCAAGTAGTTGTTTAAAATTTTGTCATCTTTCTAATAGTATTGCATATATTTAAATTAATGCTGAACATTTTCTAATAAACAAAACAGATACTATGTGCAATGTTAATGCGTTTTTAAAGTCACAGTTAAACGGAAGTGCAATCAAATGTTTTTATGTACATAAAGGTTTACACACAAAAAATAAATAAATAAATAAATATATATATATTTATATATATATATCGAGGGGTCTTTGTTCTATACATTGAGATTTATGAGAGGTGGAGAAAAAAACAGTAGTTTGAATTTATTTGCCATTTTTACCAGTAGCTTGAGTTGTGACATTTTGATACATAATGTGTGTCCCAATTCATACAGTATTTATTTATTTGGTAAAATCCTGTGCTCATACTGAAACAATAAAAAAATAAAATAAAAAAAAAGTGGGAGCAGTTATCAGATTGTGAATGACAAAAATTATGAAATTCACACTATGACAGTCGAGTAGTGCATAAAATAATTGCAGTGAAGTGCATCCTTAGGGTATGGTCACATCTGATAAACAATGAGATCTATAACATGGTTACCCAACTGATAACATATATATAAAGAAAATACTCAAAATGACTATTTGGTCCCAGGTTTGTGTGAGAGACTGCAGTGTAAATCTATGTAAATCAATGTACATCTATTTATTTAAGGATAATTTTCCCCTCCAGTAGGCTGTAACTGCGACTGTTGCCCCTGATCGTTGAATTCAAACCGGATCAGCGATTCACGAATGAATTTATTCAGACCAGCCTCGTGAAGAGGAATAAACCAGTAATTGAAAAGCTAGAATATATTTAAACACTCAATGTGTTCCTGTGCTAAGAATTGGTAGCGTTACGTCGTGTTCGGTCACAAACCAGAACCGAATCCGTTTTGGCTGTGATAAACGCGCCATTGTTTATTCTTGACGCGCGGCACGGGGAATTAATATCTACTTATCGTGGTGTGAAATAAAGGAATACAACATTCATCTAAAAGCCTATGTATTACTTCATTTGTCTGAAGCGATAAAAGTAGAGTGCATAATAAGAGACTTTCTGAGTGTGTCAAGAGGACCTTAAGCGAACGCAGAGAGAGCCAGCGTCGACGGTGCGCGAAAGAGAGCGAACGAACGGGCGCGAGAGAGACCGAGACATCATCGGACGCGACGGAGAACAGGAACAAGCCTCGGGGTGTTTGCGAGTGTGAGTATTACAGACCAATATCCGGCTACCTGTGTTAAAATCGCGTTGTTAAATGACTGTAGAGTAAACTGTTGAATTGCTTAACTCTGCAGGACACTGGCCCTTCAGGACCGAGTTTGGACAGCCCTAGTGTATTAGAATTCCGTGTTGTCAACACTGCTTAGTTAATTGTAAGTCATGTAAATAACAAATCTGCATAGAGTAACTAAACATAAGTTGTTGGTTTTATTGGTCCAAACAAATGTTTATTTGTGTATGATAAAAAAATGAGTTAACACATTAGGAACTACCTCAACGTTTAAATTGTAGTATCAGATAAATTACAGAGGTAACTTGACTTATGAAGGAATGGTGCCATCAAAGCCTCTCAGTGAGTACATTACTAAAATGAATTAAATAAAAAAAACTTATTTTAAATCTTATGTTGTAGTTTATTTATTTTAAGTATTGCAATATTAAACAGTTATTACTGCGATTTTCTATTTCCTGATTTCTGTGCATTTGCTGAACAGTTTTTGTGTTGGAGCAAGACCCGCAAGACAAGGTGATAGCGGTATTTGCAACCTGATCTCACAGCAATTCGTACATATTTTACGAGGTGGCTAATTCGTACAAATTCATACGATTTCTTCTAAATTTTACGTATTTTATGAGTTGCCAATTCGTATGAATTGTTTTAGACAAATTGTACAAAATTGAGTAAGGTTGTACGAATTAGTAATTAGCACGAATTTGGCACCTCGTACGAATACGTACAAATTTGTCGTAAAACTGTGTTGGTACTTGTGGGGAAAAAAGGTAAATGGTAGCTTTTGTATTATATTTGTGCATTTTTTGCATGCAGTATCTGAAATGTCTAAAGACTGGTGTGTGCACTGAGGATGGAGAAGTCAATAGCAGTATCTTTGAAATGGCCGCTTGCCATGGATGAGACCCTCAATCACTCCACCTGCCCTTACTGCCTCATCTGGGCTGGATGCTCCTGTGGTCTCTATATCTTCAGTGAGCCCAGAGCCAGTTAGAGCATCTAGAACAGTGGTTCTCAAACTTTTTTTAACCATGTACCACCTCAGAAAATATTTGGATCTCCGAGTACCACTAGAATGACTAACATTAAAATACAGGAGTGTTGTAGACGGTTTCAATGACATAAACAAATGTTACTGCGCATGCATGCTTTTGTGGCCTTAACTTAACTTCTGGTAGGCATCCATAGAATCAATAACAACAGCTAAGTCCTTCTAGATTTTTTGTTTTTTTTGATAACAAGCCAAATATGTTTGCTGCGTAAATCAGACAGATTTATTAAAAATGCAAACTAATTCTTTGCTAGCAGGAGGTGCTTTTAGCACGAGAAACGAGACGTTTCCCTGGTAACGGCTGTAGACAAAGCATCTCTGAGCTTACAAACGCTGCCTTATGGGATACACGTCCCACAGCACAATAACCCAAGACCAACTTCATTACTTGTTATTAACTGCGTTTGTAGTCTGGCAGCTAAACAAACACAGACCGGAAGTTAACTCGACGTCTGCAATGAATATTGTATGAAATATATTATAAAGAAATACACTTTAAGAAATAAACACATTTGAAAATTAGTGCTCAAGACACAAAAAGGGATTTGCAAAAAAACACATTTACATTTTTGCATTTGGTAGACTCTTTTATCCAAAGTGCTTTTATTACAGGGACCTCAGTCCCCCTGGAGCAGCCTGGAGGACACACTGGTGGTGACGGGTGCAGAGATCAAACCAGCAACCTTCTGCTTCCCAGTTCACCACACCATAAAACTTTTATCAAAAATTGGATGAAATTTGGCAGAGGTGTCCGCAGGGTCTTAAAAAGTACATTTACTTGTATCAAATCTAAAGCAAGTCATAAATGGCATAAGAAAGTCTTATGATTTCAAGAGGTCTTTAATATATAGAACAGCATTGGAATATGGTTAAATGTGATGATTAAACTTGAATGATCCTTATATCCTCACATGCGAATTGTGTGTTTTATGTTTTTGCATTTTATTATTTATAATTTATTTACATAATAATTTTGATAATCATTATTCACATGATTTATTATTTGATATTTTATTAATTTTTCCATTTATTTATTATGTTTCTATATTTTATTAATTTTTCCCTGCTTTTGTATTTTAATGTTTTGTTCAATCTCATGCTTGTTTTATCTCTATGCAACTAAAGCCTGGAATACACTACGCAAATTTTGAACCAGGTTTTGCTAGTTGAGGAAAGTCAAGAGCCAGTCTGCAGATAAAAGCTGACAGATTCCGGGTAGTATATTATGGTCATAGACGATTTTGTGGCTTCAGACATTGATTCTATCCAGTCGGAGGAAATCAAACATGTTTGATACTTTCAGACGATTTTAGAACCCATTTGTATTTATTTATCGTGTGTCTCCTAGCAACAAGGCGCACGTTTCTGCATCAGTTTGTTGTGATCGGAACAACTGTTTAAGGCTGGCAGTTTAGGATCCTCGGTCGTTTAGAATGTTGGGTTAATTGCAATGACTCCCTTATTCGCAGTGACATGCTTACTGACATATGACGGTTTTAATATGTTTTATTTATTATATTTTCTCTTGTGCACTGTCGGTCTCTTTCGCACATGTTCGCTCTCATTCGCAAGCATTTTCGGCCTCTCTCGCGCACGCTCGCTCTCTCTCTCAGCGTCGGCTTCTCTTTTGCCCAATTGGGCGCCTCATAGTTATCGTCAATATAGCCACTAACAAAATGCAGGTGAGCAAAGCGGCCGCCATGATTCACTCTGGCTCCTTTATGACAGCTGATTATCACTATGAGTGAAACTGTGTCATTTTCCTACCCTGTTAAGCAAGTCATCACCCCCTTGGTGACATCCAAGGCTTTTCATGGTCACTCCTTAAAACACAATCAGGTAGACCGAAAATAAACATCCAGCTGGTCAGGTTAGGTTTGGGGAATCATTTACTTTCATGGCAGATTTATAAATGCTATTTAGTTATAGTAAACACAGGCTGTTGGAAAAGGAAACATTTCAATTCAAGGTACACCACTGAAACCTTGCTATGTTGTTTTCAGATGCCTCAAGGAATGACTGTTGTGAAAATATGCAGCTATACATTTTTAACCACGCAATTCCTTTTCACAAACCCCCCTCCAGAGACCTTTATGCAGTAGGCCTATGTGCCTTCTTAGTAATTGAATCATTACAGAGACCTCCATAAAGAGTAAATCAACAGTGTTTACTTAAAGACGAACAGAAACACATCCTACATCATTTATTCTTTCTTGGACTCAACCAAACTCTTATTTTTACCACCGGTTTATAGAGAAGATGAGTTTCCAGTTTTTGTGGTTGCGTAGATCGTTACGACAAAACTGCATGCTCAACAACATTTAATAATTTACAAGTCCCTATACAAGACCCTATACTTGTAGTCAGCGAAACCTTCCTGGCCAATTAGGATTGAGTTCGTGCAAATCTTTAGATAACCCAGGATCATGGAGAGGGCCCAAAAAGTATTTGAAGAGTTAAATAGGCTACAATTTTCATTGCATAACAAAATATCAAATCAAATGGGATCAAGTTCTATTTTTATTTGATTTAGTAAAACTATATGCAAAGAAACAACTCAAAATATAGAATAATTTCAACGTTTCTGTCCCAATTATAATATAAAATAAATACAAAGTAGAATACTAGGCCTACTAACACATTAACAACAACATAAGATTATAGTTAGTTATCAGTACAGTATTGTTCAGTACTTGGTAAATGATATAAAGGAGATTCATATACTATTTAATATATCTACTTTTATCAAGGTTACTGTCAGTGGATGTATTAAAGTGTTCCTCTGTGGTAACCAGAAATAAAACATAAAAAAAAAATTCAAATATGTTGAGTCTTCATTTTACATAATTTGAAACCAAACAAACCTAGTTATTTATGTTTTGCTTGAAATGTCGGCTTGCATAACACAAAAATAATTATCTAATGCAATAACAATAATGTTTTCTTAAGCCTTAAGTGTCCAAATCATTTTGAAACAACAAGTGGTCAAACTCAATGTGCTGCATTTCAACCACATCATATTTTCTGCCCTAACTTGCACCACCCATTGAGGGTCTATATGCTGTGATGGCATCTGCTCTGATAGGCATCTCTGAAGGAGTCAGGATGCATTACTCAACAGTGAAAGCTACAACCTGTCTGATAGATGGACCTGCATCAGCTAACATACAGAACAATCTTCAGACACTCTGCACAGCATCAGGAGCACTTGATTTTGGTATGGGAAGCAGCTCCTCTTCTTTGATGCACACTTCATTCTTCTCATACAGCTCTTTCAGATTTCATCACCTTTAATGTTCAGACTGTCAAAATGAGACATAATACCTACATCTTTTTTGAAGACTGGCAGTATTTTACATGATGAAATCACTGCTGGAATCCCAGCTTTCTGACTCATTCCTACAGGAGGAAGTGAATACAAGGGGCTTCACACTGCGGTTTTAACCCTGTCAAATAGTGACAGAAAATGTATCGATTCAAGTGATAAAGACAATGGAATGCTTAGCTGGAAGGAGACTGGAGACTGAAGGAAAGTTTAACAAGTTTATTGAATATATAAAAGGATTAAAGTCAGGCGATCTGATAGTTCTCTTTACTTTCTTTTAGGAAGACGAGCGGTCTTCCGATCGTGGTTCCTGTGAATCCCCTCAGTGATGTAAACGATCTCCATATCTTTATATCCTTAAACCTTACAGTGATAATAGCGATAACAAGATCCTTATTCCTTCCTCCTACTTTCTCTTTTCCAGGGCAGGTGGTGGTAAACTCGGCGTGGGCGTTCTGCGGAGACAGGTGAGTACAGCAGGTCAGTATTCACAGGTAGGTGATTAGATTGTCTCACGTGAAGGAGATGATAGGAGATCGCAGTGAGTTTGATGAGCTCCGTGCCAGTGAGTGACTCGTGAGATCACTCGGTGAGTAGAAGCAGGTAAGACTGTAACTTAGAATGCAGTCAAGACACGTGACAGGTGATGCATCAGGTGAGAATGTCGAGATGTTACCTTGAGCTCAGCCATCTTCACTCTGTTCTTTTCAGCTTTTATGCAGGTAGCTTCATTGAACCCAGGTGTCACCAATTCCTAATACGGTCACTAGGAGTGTGAAGATGGCGGAGCTGGGATCAGTAGGCTGTGACTGTGACAGACACCTTTTTATTCTTCTAGTGGAGTTTGAAAACTTGATAGCACGGTTAGTAACATTCAGATTCGTAGTGCTAGAGCCTGTGAGATGTAAAGAGGTCCCGTAGTGCATTCCTCCAATCAGCGATACTGACCCCCCACAAATATAATAAAATAAAGGCTAGTTAACACTAAGCATCATAAAAATAAAGATAACTATAAAGAGATAATTTTAGCGTCCACACCAGCGAACGATACTGTCAGTTTATTCTAAGCATATGTGTGTGCCACTTTAAATTCTCAAGCTCGTGATGGCAGTATGGATTCTGATTGGCTGTCAATGTTTGGACCGTTCAAGTGATTCCAACGATATCCTTTCTCTGTGCCTTCGTTATAGCGGTGGTGTGGACTCAGTTATTCTTTAAGGCGAGACACTGCAGTTAAGTAGGGTAAACAATTAACTAATAGGCTAGTAATCACCATAGTTACCTAACGTTAGCTGATTGATTACGTCGATCATATGTGTAGCAAAATTCAATTTACAATGCAATATTCAAAATGACAATGTATTTCTTGTTTAAATTTCCATTACCCCACACGTGCAAAGTTTGGTGCAGAAGGAAAATGAAAATGAAATAATATTATTTACTGTACGAGCATGTATATTTTCTTCTTTGAGTAGTCTACAAGTTCTGACGCGTATCTTGTTATTTAACTTGTTTACTCACGACTCAGGAGTCCGTAAAGTTCTTTTATTTCTTCATTTTTTATATCATAAAATATATATATATTTATATGTTTAACGCTTCTTCCAATCTTCTGACATAAATCCACTTGGGTTGCAACAACTTATTTGCTGTATCTTGAATGATTACAATAATTTTAATTAATTATTTATTTATTTATTTAATATTTTTTTTATTTTGATTACGGTCAAAAGCTTGTGTGCTCCATATCTTGCGCAACTTACTAACTTCACATGTGCCTAAAAATATTAATACACGTGAACTATGAAATGACATCATTAGACATGCAGTAAAAAACTGATAAGAACTAGAAAATATACAAAGATAAATAACATAATATAACACAAATAATTTTGATAATCAACTGCAAAATATGGCTTTTATATTTAGATTTGCCATTTACCAACAGTAATCTTAATATGTAAATTGCATACTAATTTTAATGCTGTATAAGTTGCAAAATAAAAAAATGTTAGGACACTTACAATTTGTAGCAAAATTAAATTCGTCTTGAAAATGCATTCCGAGCTTGTCCTTTTTTGGAGGATCCCATAGATGAGGAGGTTGTATTAAAGGAGAAGTTCACTTTTGAAAAAACTTTTGCTGATCTATTATCTAGCGAAACGATCGGTCATTTCCAAAATAAATAAAAAAGTTTAAGTTTTACGAGCACAAACGCTCGCC
>JAUMHP010000072.1:10617769-10630101 GCA_032361065.1 Enteromius trimaculatus | reverse complement strand
TTCAACAGGGACATGTATTGTAACTAGATTGTGAAAAAGTCAATAAACGTCACACATTACATTACTTATTTTTTATTCTACTTAAATATGTCCTCATGTTTGCTGTAACTTTGCATGAGCACATCAAGTTCAGCTGGAGAAAAAAAAGCCAACCTCTTTTTTCAGATGTTGCCATGGTGACTCGCAATATCTGCGCTCCATTGATCATGGCTATTTAGAGTCGCAGTGTACACGCTTAACTCTGAGTTAGTCTACTCCGAGTTGATTGACCTTACTCAGATCAGCTGTTCTGAAACAGAAAACTCTGAGTTTTTAATCTCTGGGTTGAAGTCCAAGTTTAAACTCCGAGTTGTTTAAACCTCCTTTCTGAAACAGGCCCTTGAAGTGGAGCGTGAAGAGAGAAATAGTGGTGTTTTAGAAGATTTATACGCGTAGGTGACAGAACAAAATCAGTATTGGAGCGTTTCATATCTCCAGCTGCTATGTTTCGAACAACACGCTTCCGCCAAACGCTCGGAATGCATTTTCAAAGACACATTGAATTTTGCTACAAATATCCCACAGCGTCATGAGGAAAATGCCATGGTAAGTGTCCTAACTGTTAGTTTAAATGCATTTAGGACAAATAACATTTAAATGAAATTTGCTACTATTTCTGCTTGGACATGTTACACATTTCAGCTCAATTAGGGTTGTACATTTTCACTTTGCAACTTATACAGCGTTAAAATTAGTATGCAATTTAAATATTATTATTTAATTTCACATTGCAAATTGAATTTTGCTACACATATGCTTCCATATTACAGAGGGAATTTGGGTTATCCCATTTTACCACCCCATAATTCAGAAAATACTTTGTACAGGTATATACTAAAGCAGGTCACATAAATACAAATCCCTCTGTAAAAACCTTCAGGATATAGACAGGAATAAAAATGTACATTTTGGTGTAAGTGCTACACAAGTGGAGATTTATAGCTCAGTGTAGGAGGGAAAAAAAAACATTTTGGCCTTAAAAAATATGTATTGTAATTGAAATTTTGTGATTAAAATAAAATTAGCAGTGTCTTTAGGTTGTCCACTTTTTAAAAAAGCAAAAAGCCCAAAATCTCAAACTTGACAGGTGCACAAAATACTGTATGAGAGGCAAAAAGGTTAACAAGTTTTAAAGGTTAACTCTTTAAATAACAGCATCAAACAGAACCGGGTTTCAGTCTCCTGCTTCCCAATCATGTCTGGAAACACTGGCCCCAAACTGCTAAAACAAACAGCACCACACAGCACGTTTCGAGGGAATCAACTAATTACTGTTTTTACTGGGATAGGAGAAAGTATTTTAACTAAGCAAAGCTGACACACTCCACCTTTAAGCCAAACTAAAGCTCGTTCTAATGCTAGAAGAACTTCGGTGATCTAAGGCATCTGGCTGCCTGTAAGCCTGTTTGTATTCCGAGTATAAAAAGTGTACAAGGGAATCAAATATTGCTTGTAAGATTATTTAAAGAACCAGCCGGGGAAATCGTATTTGAACATTATATGTGTTCTATCAAACTCCTCATAAAATGTTTGTTTGATTCTCTTCCGTGTCACTTGCGCTTAGGCAAAATGACATGTTGTGTTGGAGAAGACCCAGCTTACAAAGTGTGAAATAACCCACAAGAGTGTGTAACAAAGGCAGAGACTCAGGTTTGTAGTGTGTGTGTGTGTGTGTGTGAAGAAGACGCTAGCCTGCTGAAGTGTAAAGCAGAGACTTCACAGAGAAATCTCTGGTGGATGGAATCTTGGGCCCTACAGTGTTTCAGACTTCACTGAACGCACACATCACAGGATTTAAGTCTAATTGAAGCGCAGAATCTACCAGGCACCGAGGGTGAAAGCTTTTCTTCTATTATATAATACAATCTTCAATTTTTGATTAGAGAGCTGTCAAACACCGCACTTTGTACTGCAGGAAGTAAAGCAAGAGTCAAACAAAAATAGCTATTTTATAACTATTATTATTAACATTAATAATAATTATTAATATTAATATTCATGACTACAAAAGTACTAATATTTATGTTTTTGAGTAGCTACATGAAAGCTATTTATAATGAACAAACAACAAAACTAAACAATGACCAAGAATTTAGATTATTATTATTATGAAGCTATTATTATATTAATCATCGTTTTTGGTAAATAGCTTCATATTATTGTTATTTGCAGTAGTATAGAATATGTACTACAAAAAAATTAATAATCATGTTTCTCAAAAAGCAATTAATCACTAAAACTATTGTAAAAATAGTTCAAATTACTTTTATTAAGTTGTTATAATAATTTAAATTAATATTTATATTTTATTTATTTTGATTAATATTTATGCCTATCATAAAAAAGTGCCAATAAATCATTTCAACACTATACAAGAATAATGATGAGATAATATTTGATATTTTATTATAAAAAAGCTATTAATTATAATAATCAGTTTCTCAAACAGCTTCATAAAAGCTATATTTTTAATACTTCTAGTACTGATTAATACAAAAGCATTAATAATCATGATTTCAAATTGCTTTATAAAAGCCATATTCATACATTAATACATAATCAATCAATTTACAAAACAAGCAAACGAATAAATAATGATGATGATTATATGCATTTTTCAAGCTACCCAGTATTATTATTATTATTATTGATCTGTTGGTCGACTCATTTTATATGAAGCTCTTTGAATTATGAGCTATTTCTTTTGGAGCTATTTGAAATACTTTGGAGCTATTTGAAAAATGTTTAGTCATCATTGTAAACATCTGAGGTCGATGATCAATCCTGTATTGCAGCAGAAATAACAAACCCACAAAAAGCACCCAACAAAAACAGCATTTGCAGGACAAGGGATGCTACACTGCCTGATTATAAATGTGGAAGTCATTAAAAGCTCATTGACAGATACTTGAACAGCTCTCTGCTCTAAACGATATGGGAATGCTAGAAGAAACACATTATGCTGGTAACATATTCCTGAAGTACCACTGCGAGTCCAATGTTTTCAGCATGCTCAGGATATTTCCAAAATTCTGTCCAGCTCTTCTCAATAATCCGCTCAAACAATACGCTTTCCCATTGGTTTGCATCACTGGCCTGGCAACGCTTTCTCATTTGTATGTTAAGTTAATATTTTCACATGAGAGAAAGTGGGGCAAGGAGAGGAAGGATAGAGATGAAAATGTACAGCAGGCACAGAAACAGATGGTACTTGCTTTGTTTGGAGCGCTTCGCCATGAAATAATGGATTATGGCAAAATATTTTGTCCGCACCTACAAACGCAAACAAATCATACCCCTCAAAACACCCAGACCACCCCAAAAATAAAAAATAGCATTTACATTTGATGTATGGTAGCTATTAACTAGCACCTCATACAATCATTTTAATGAGATAAATATAGAACGGTGTCCAACCTGTTCAGCTATAATCTCATTTCACATGACAGCCCTGGAAGGCAGAAAGGGAAAGTTGCCTTTAGCTTTATACATTACAGTGTGTGTGCTTGTCACTGATGACAAATGGACCTGCTTGTAGGGACTTTCAGACCATAAATTACAGATAATCATATGGGTACTTATAAAATAACCTAATGGAGGGTCTTTAACCATCCCTAACATCATAAGCTCCAGGGCTTTATGTGCAAAAGTCCTCCACGCTCGAAAGAAGTCAATGTTTTTCTTTTTTAACAAAGGGTCAGAGGTTGCAAAAAGTTTAAAAACAGCCAGGCAAATATTAGTCCTAGAAAGAATCGCTTTTATGTTTTGACCCAACCTTTGAGATGTCCTGATAAATCCACAAACCGATGATATATCTGGACGCGAGAGAGCCGAGTGCCGGAATTTCTGTCAACATCAGTAAATAAGCTTGTTATTCAACTGAAAAGCGAAAGCAATGTCATTTTTTCACATTCTTACCATCTTAACTTTGTCTTTTGTGCAAGCAGAAGATCAAATGAGGCCCAAAAGTAAATTTGTAATCTATTTTTGATGAAACTACCAGACCTCCTGTGGTGAGACCCCTCAAACTACAAAATACGAAGGGTCTTTGTAAGGATTAGTGGCAGTCTATCTCCAACTTCATTTAGCAGACACTTTTAAGGGCTTAAAGTGGGTTTGAAGCCCAAGGCGCAACCACACATGGGTTTTATCATAATTGAGATGGCAAATGTTCAGTTAAGTGATGGGTTTGTGCAACTGTAACTGCACATTCTCTATTCAAAAATTCAAAGCTTTCATTTTACGCAATGTCAAAATGTATCTCCACAAGTTGCTTGAATGTTTGAATCTGGCCGGAGTCACATAAAAACTAAAACAACACAGAAATCAAGTATTGAGCAGATTTACATACTATATGGGTAAATTGTACCATCAAACGATACATAACTTTGATACAATAGAGACAAAATAGATTAGAGATTAAATCCATCCATCATAAAAATTATTCATGTTTAAATCGAGAATCATTTCAGAGTGTTAAAAAAACCATTTGCCATATATAGCAGCATTTTTTCCTGCATATTTTTTAAACTGATAATTTATACTGAAGAAGGAAAAAAAAAAACCTCACACAATACCATGAAAGCCTTTTATTGAACCGAGATGTAAAATATCTTTTTTTTCTTTATGTAAAGTATTCTGTAGTTCATTCCTGTTGACTGTAACTTTAATAAAATTGAGAAAAAAACAACTTATTGTGTGTTGAAGGTATTGTGTTTCTGAATTTTGACATTAATATTTCACATTGTGCTTTGTCTGGATATTTATATAAGTGTGAAACCATTTCCATAGACCTTCCTACCAGGTGTATTTGCATATAATCTCATATATTTGATATTATTTTATATAAGATTCAAATTATGCCATAATATAGTAATGCAAAGGGATTTTTAGAAATGAATAAATGTGGAAAACAAAATATATATAGATATATATTTGTTGCCTGAAACAACATTTTTGGGCTGACAAAACAGAGAGAGTAACGTAATTCTTCCTCGGAAATGAACGTTATGAATGAGAAAAGTGATTTTACAATACATGTCCAAAAACCAGCTGGTTAAGGTAACGGATGGTCTCAGGTAGTTCAGAGTTTGTAGTTCAGTTTCTGTAAAAGCAGTCATTTTCATTAAAGTAATAAAATATCATTTGTACGAATCCAGCCGGATGGATCCAGATCAAGCCTGATCGCCTTGTACAGTGAGAGCATCAGTCCTCTAAAGGTCCATCTAGTTTTTTTTTTCATGCCTCTCAGTCCTCCGGATTTCGGAAAAATGTCTTTCCCTTTTTTTTTTTTTTCTCAGCGGCACAGAAGTCTCATCAGATCAAAGGAGGATTTCATAGTGACCCCCCCCCGGCTGTTTTTCACCTGGTGATAATAGCTTCCAGATGTCCTACTAATGAATCAATGGTGCTTTTAGTCCAGTCCCGCCACCATTGTTTTCCTTATATCACTCGGATGCGGAGCAGTGAGAAGTATGCTGTCAAAATAAAAATAAGTCATCATCTATCAACAGTATGTGGAAATCAAGACTGCAACATGGCACCCGTCTCTCATCGTGGCTCTCTGATTTTCACCTTTCATCTCACGTGTGCATGCACGCTATAAACCGTGCCGAAAGAAAATGCTAGATGATACAGTAGCACAGTAGAATGATTTTACAGAAGGTCCTGAAGGCACTTGATTTCATTACAGACAGCGACTCTGTGTTCTTTAGTGAACGGCTGTCTTTACGCACCTAAAGAAAACAACTGCAAGCGGACACAGTCGGGCATTCGGATCCACACTAGCAGCAGGTACAGCGTGATGTTAAACAGTTCTCTACAGCTGTTGTTTAGCAGAGCCGCGCTAAAATGAAAGGTCAACTCAATGATTCTCAGTGAGAGACGGTGTTCATTGTGTCATCTGCGTGATGAGCTGTTAATATCGATTCGGATGAGCGTGGTAATACACCTAATAGAACAAAAACACGTAGAGAAAGCATGAAACACATACCGCCCAGAACGGGCAACGTTTGTTAAACTCGATCGGTTAAAGCACAAAGGACGAGTACGTGAACGCCCAATCTGTCCGAAAACAAACTTTACATTGAGATTGTATTTCCCGAACACCCTTTAAAACAATACATTTGTGGAGCCCTGATGTTCAAACCAACAACATCAGAGCACAAGGACCTACAAAAAGTGCGACTGTATTTGACATATCTCTATTTTCAGACATTAAAAAAAAAAAAAAAATTTTTTTTTTTTTCTTTCTTTTTTTCAAATGATCATTCATTTTTGATACCATCACTGTTTTTTTTCTTCTCGGAAGCTTCCTTTGTGTGGTTCTGGATTACGTATTGTGACATAATGAGGTCTTTGATGACAGTAGCAGACGTTTAACAAAGCAAAAAGCATGTAGTGATGGAAATACATGTTATGTCTTTGTGCTTTGAAAGATTCCCCTGTTAAGTCTCTCAAGCCATCCTTCTGCTGTAACCATCCACCTGTTCTGTTCTTCACAACACCGACAACAGTAATGGGCTTTTTTCACAAGATCTGGAGTGGACTCCAGTGAAATACTCATGTCAACGTGTTAGCCAGCTTTAGATTCCCTCCCTGGCTTCCCCTTCAATCACATTGATCTAAAACCTACGTTCCTTTTGTGTAGACGGGATGAATCTTTGGTTGTTGTGTTCAGGCAGTCCGAGTCAGCCAAAATCTCTATGAATGCCAAATCAGGGTTCCACCTCCATGTGATGAGGTCACCTTCGAAGGCCAAACGAGACCAAAAGTAAAGTGAGCCAGAGCTGCCATATATGCACTGCGGCAGGAGAAGCCAGGGATCTTATATCTGAGGAAATATAGACAAGAACAAATGCAGTTACTGATGTGAACAAATATTCATTTCTCAGTTCTGTGTAAATAATTCAGAGATTAACTATTCTTCTGTCTTTTAGAAGTTTAATGAGGTTTGTCTACGGTCTGTATCTCCAGAACATCTTTTTTTTCCCAGCGTGCTACGCTTTAATTCAAAAGAGAGCGAATAAAATGAATTGTAAACGTTTGCTGTGAGTCATGAAAAGAGTCGTTCAAGCTGCTGGATTATCTTGTTATGGATAAGAGGAAATATAAAAAAGCGAAGATAATACGGTCCATGTGACGTTGGCTTTGATCCTACACAGAAGTTTCTTCCCCTGTTGTGCGTTCTTGTGATTAATTTATTTCGACTAAACAGGTATTCAGCAAATTCAGCATTTTTATGTAAAGATATAAATACTTTGATTCAACATGAATGCTGAATAAATTGATCAAAAGTGATCAAAACGTCTGAAGGATCATGTGACAGTGAAGACTGGAGTAATGGCTGCTGAAAATCCAGCTTTTACATCTTAAGACATTAATAGAGAAAAGTTATTTTAAACTGTAATCATTTTGCAGTTTCACTTTTAAATAAATGCAGCCATGGCATGACCTTTAAAAAATACAACAGTCGCACGAGCAATTCGTACGTATTCGTACGAGGTGGCAAAATTTGTGCCAATTCGTACTAATTCGTACAACCTCACTCATACGATTCCGTACGATTTGTTTAAAAAACAAGTGATGGGTAGGTTTAGGGGCGGGGTTATGTTTAAGTCATTCGTACAAATTCATACGAATTGGCATCTCGTAAAATACGTACGATTTAGAATAAAACGTATGAATTCGTACGAGCGAGGTCGTACAAATTCGTACGAATTAGCCACCTCATAAAATATGTACGAATTGCCGTGAGATCAGGTTGAAAAATACTACAGACACCAAATGTTTAAACTGTAATATAGCTATTCCTTCTTCTTTTTTTATCCATTAATAACAATTATATTTTTAGATATTTTAGATATTTCATTGCAATAAACCTGATAGCCATTGCTTATATAATTTTAAAAACTCTTGTTGAATATACTCACTACTACTGGGTGGGGGCTCTCGACACTCTCCTTCCTCTATGGCCACATCATCTACAGCAATATCCCCTTCAATACCAGAACCACGTATACCCTCCAAAACCATCTACATGTACGTATGGGAAAATAAAGCCAAAACATTTTCACACCATAGTGGCTTTTCATTCTGAATGCATACATTTTGAAATAAGTACATTAAATAATAAGCATATCCATGTTGTATGTTATCATTATTTTGCATCTTCATACAAGAAAACAATCAAGCAGAAAGAGGCACCTGAAAAGAGGATGTGGGATTGATGTTAACCCTGGCTTGCCTCCAACGGTCTCCTTGGTTCCCGCTCAGGGTCCACACAGATGCATCCTGACCCGTCTGGCTCTTCTGCCTCAAAAACACATTTAGTGTTCCTGGAAAAAGGCAGATGCACTCAGTGTCAGTAGAAGTCCTTATGTGCAATATGGCCAGTTAACTACATAATGTCTTTTGAACCTTTCCTCTGTGTAACATAGCAACTGCAAGGTTCAGTGACCTTAAAGAGACCTCATCTCATCTTCATCTCCAGCAAAAATCAATCATAAAACTGTTCACAACACAATCACTGCTGTTGTTGTATATATGGCACGTAATTGCTACACTCTAATTTTACGCTGATGAAAGGAAAAGTAGGCAGAAAATCTGTATTACTCTCTCAGATGTTTGGGATTCGGCCAAATGGTATGTTCATTTCCTTGCAAATAAGGAGACAATGAGACTAGTGCTACAGAGATGTGATGCTATTAATGCTAAAATAAGCTTTCTGGAGAAAAACAAAACCCTTTAACCAGAGCGGAACATTAAAAGCCTTGTTGCTACTTTGTTCTTATTTAACGATGCATTTTTTCCCCGCTCATTAAAACATTTTACATATTAAGAAATGAATAGTACTATTAAAAAATGAGATATGGACTCATATCTTGATATTTTGAAATTTCATGAACAGCTAAATGGCTGACTGTAAGTACTGCATTTATAGGACATGATTTGCAACTGATAACAGTTGCATGATGCTGAAAGATGCATGATGTAAGTCAAAGAAGACTGGAATACAGGCTAGAGCAACATACACAATAATTGATTTTAGTGCACCTTTAAAAGCGCTTGGGTAGGTTTTTGTATCAAAACAGCCATCTAACCATGTTGTCTCGGTTCTTTGCTGTGCAGTCTGACAGAAGATCTGGTTGGGCACATGGATTTTTAACCCCAGATGCCCGATGAGACTATGTGTCAAAAGCCAGGAAGAGAACACCCTGGTGAGTTGGAATTAGCCCCACGCTTTCTATTCTAAAAGCACACAGCTTTGTGAAGCAGAAAATTGCCGTTACAAGCTTGTCTGAGAGGCTGTGGAGGTCATCACTACCTCAGAAGTGCAACTGCATGTCCAGCTCAACGGCAACAGCATAAAGTGAGCATGAAAAAAGGAACTATAGAAATGTATCCATATAGCACAAATTGAGTTATTGGTCTAAATCATTTACAGCACTTACAGTCCACTAGAAAACCTTTAATAGCAAGGTTTCCCATCCCAGAAAAGGCCAAAGTGCATACTGCAATTTTCTGACTAGCCTAGCGTGTTAACACATAAATACAGCAATTTCTGTCTCAGTGTAAAAAAATAAAATATAAAAATACATTTAGATGAAGTTCAAAATAAGAAAAAAAAAAGTTGCAATGTGAATTCACAATAAGATTTAATAAATAAACGATAAATTACAACATATACCACCAATTTCACAGATAAGGCTTAAGCTAGTCCCAGACTAAATTGCATGTTTGAGCTGTCTCAGATGAAAATATCTTGCTCTGACAGATCTTAAAACATGTCAGTGTCATTGTTCTGTGTTAAGATGCACACCTGTTATATTTTCTTACAAGGCATTTTTGTAAAAGTTGCTTAAATTTCTTAATTTAATTCTAGTCCTGGCTTAATCTTAGCCCCGTTTGTGAAACTGGGCCTTAAAGTCTAAATTATAATCTAATTAAAATACAGTTTTAAAGATGAAAGTGAGATTAAGAGTCCAAACTATGATAAATAAAGTAGCAACTGAAAGCTATATTTGTATGGAAGCCTGTTTCCATCTAATAACATAAAAAATATCCAAAAAACATGAATCAGGAAATCCTCAGATAATGTTTAAAATTTGAAAAGAATAGAGATTATGAGACACATTTATAACTTTTATAACGTCACATTTACAAGATACCAAAATTGTGAGATATTTAAGTTGCATTTCTGACAATGTTTTTATAGATAAAAAGCTGCACTTGTGACTTTCATATTTATGAGAAATAATTGAATGAATGTAATATTCAGTAAACCTTACACAATTTGAAAACATTTGTATATTCTTTCATACAGTTCATAAAAAAAGCTGTTCTTCTGTTATTTTATACGCATCTAATTGAAAAGCTTTTCTACCATGACAGCTCTCGGAAGATTTCAGCATGGAAATGGATATTTGGTCTTGGTGGGACAGATCCTCTACACTGAACTGATGCTGCGGTTGCTTATTACTGTTGTTGTAGATTGTTGCTGCTGCTGTAAAGCAAGTACAGGAACTTGTTACTGCCAATACATACCTCACAGATACAGTGTTTACAACTGCTGCTGCAGAAATAGCATACATAATAATATATAGCAGATCTACACAGGTGGAGCTAGGGAAGGTGAAGGGTTCCAGAGGAGCTGCTCTAGTAAATGCTAACCAGCCGTTTAAATGTAAAGTAGCAAGCTCATTGGCATAATATGCAACCTGCAACAGTGAGCTTGAGCCATATGTGATGATCAGTTTGTGATCATCAGCCTAGAGTTTCATGACAGAACTTGACATTTAGACAAACCATCTTGAAATCTAGAAAATGAGGATCTTGTTGCATGACACTGTGTCACTGACTAACGGTCATCAAGCTATTAAATAAAAAGAAAAGTCAAACATACTATAGTTGTTGAGGTTAGGGCTGGCTGAACATCAACACTAATTAGAAGGTCATTTGCATAAATTCCCCACAGTTAATCACTGTGTGCTAACAGTAACCCACCTATATGTTTCCCATACATGTGGTAGTAGAAGCTGAAGCAGTAAGTTGGGTTGGTAGCCACATTCCCGTAGGGGTTTTTAGGAGCAATGTTGAAGGATGGAGTCAACAGTCGTGCTTTGTCTCCCTCCAAACGTGGTCGTGAGGTCTCAATGTACATGTAGAAACCTGTACAAATACATACAGATACACTGATGATGGTAGCTCTCACACTACTGTTCAAAAATAGAGTGTTGGTAAAATATTTGAATGGTTTTGAAAGTCTTTTATGCTCTCTGAAGCCCGCCTCTAATAAAGTAACAAAATAAAGTAAAAACAGGAATATTATGGAGGAATACTATTTAAAATGCTGTTTTCTATTTTTATGTATTTTAAAATGTAAATGATCCCTTTAATGGCAAAGCGCTTTGATCCATTTAATGCATCCATGCTGAAAAATCATAAATTAAAATAGTCATACTAACCCCAAACATTTAAACAGTAGTGTATAGTACATCAAATCCAGAGAATGAATTGAATTATGTACATTAATTATAACTGTGTAGCATCAATATCATAAAGCTGCTCAAATCAGGTTCATTTATCAGGCTATAAGTTCTCCAAGCCTCAGTCCTCCTCCACTGAACTCTGCACTGACTATAAATAATCAATAGGATCTCAGTGACTTTATAGCACAGGACAAATGATTTTTCAATTCACATTTCTCATAGCCTTTTAAAAGACTTTTCTTTTCATATTATGTCAGACTGACTAAGGGGCGCTACTGACTGGGGTACAAGAATAAGTCTTAAAACCCAGAAACTAGCTTTTAAAAATGGTAGTTGCGAACAAGTGGCAAAATGTGACAACGGAGATTGACAGGGACATTGAACATCATGATGTCAAATAAACAAACTCATATACACACTAGTTCATGTTTATAGCCTCGTTGTGGTTATATTTGGCCTCTTCCAAACTGTTCTAACTCAAACTTTCTAATTTGCTGATTTAAAGAGTTGTTGGAAGCTTAATGGAGGTGATACTTAAGTCATTTAGCTTTTTACTTCTGCTGATCCTATTTAGGTTCCAAAATTCATTAAAGGTTTTGTTTAGTCATAAAAGTCTTGATGAACAAAATGCGTAACTTTCTTGATCATTTACTGCAATTAAGCCAAAAATCCTACTGGCTTTTGTTGTGTGATGGCAACTTCTGGGAAAACTTCCAAAAATGACATCATCCATGCAGCACTCTCTTTAAAAAAAACACTTCAATATATATATATATATATATATATATATATATATATATTAAA